>PYAF01005490.1:1382652-1403492 GCA_007407185.1 Glycine tomentella
GGGGGGGGGGGGGGGTGTCTTAAAAGAAAAGATTAAGAGATTAAAGCATGGAATAAGTCCCAGTTCGGTGATATTCAACAGAAACTAAGAATATTAGAGCTGGAGCTTAATAAGCTGGAAATAGAAGGTGAGGACAGACAACTGAACGATGAAGAGATAAAATTGCAAAAGCAACTGCAGGAGGAATTGTGGGCTGCAGCACATTCAAATGCATCAATTCTAAGGCAAAAGGCAAGGACTAGATGGATCAAGGAAAGGGATTGCAATTCCCAGTTCTTCAACTTAACTATAAATTGGAAACGTATATACAATATGGTTAGAGGAGTGTTTGCTGATGGGTGCTGGTTAAAAGGGCCATGCAGGGTCAAAGAGGAAATTAGACAATTTTTCAAGAGGAGATTTGAGGAATCTGAGTGGGAGAGGCCTAAGTTAGACGGGTTCAGATTTAAGGCCATTGAACAACATGTTAATCTCCTGGTGGCGCGTTTTGATGTGAATGAAGTGAGGGATGCGGTGTGGGATTGTGGCAGCTAGAAGAGCCCTGGACCGGATGGATTAAATTTCAAGTTAATCAAGGAACTCTGGGATGTTATCAAATCAGATCTGTTTTGCTTTATGGATGAATTCTATGTCAACGCAGTTTTTTCGAAAGGGAGTAATGCATCATTCTTAGCGTTGATCCCTAAGGTCCATGATCCCCAGAGTTTAAATGAATACAGACCTATTTCATTAATAGGATGCGTGTATAAAATTGTGGCCAAAGTGTTATCTAGAAGATTGAAGAATTTGCTACCAGCCATCATAGATGAACGCCAAACTGCTTTCATAGAGGGTAGACATATGTTGCAAAGCGTGGTTATAGCCAATGAAGTGGTTGACGAAGCAAAAAGGTGTAATAAAAGTTGTCTTGTGTTCAAAGTTGACTATGAAAAGGCATATGACTCAATATGCTGAGATTTTCTTTTGTATATGATGAGGCAGATGGGTTTTCGTACTAAATGGATTAGATGGATTGAAGGATGCCTGAAATCTGCTTCTATTTCCATATTGGTCAATGGGAGCCCAACAACCGAGTTCACTCCTCAAAGAGGACTAAGGCAAGGGGACCCACTTGCCCCATTATTGCTCAACATTGTAGCTGAGGGCTTAACCGGTTTGATGAGAAAAGCATAGGAGAAGGACTTGTTTGAAGGCTTTAAGGTCGAGAAAAAGAACATGGACATCAACATATTACAGTATGCAAACGACACAATTTTCTTTGGGGTAGCAACGTTAAAAATGTTAGAGCAATCAAGGTGATGTTAAGGAACTTTGAGTTAATGTTGGGATTGAAGATAAACTTTGCCAAGAGTAGATTTGGGGCGTTTGGGGCAACTGAACAATGGATAAACAATGCTGCCAGCTACTTAAATTGCAGAGTGCTGTTAGTACCCTTTTCTTACTTGAGTATCCCTATTGGAGCAAACCCAAGGCGTAGTGAGACTTGTGATCCAGTAGTCAAAAAAATGTGAGAGGAAACTGTCAAAGTGGAAACAAAAATGTCTTTCTTTCAGGTGAAGAGTGACTTTGATAAAGTCAATCTTGAACTCGATCCCTATCTTTTTCTCCTCTTTTTTCAGGGTACCGAAGAAGGTGGTGGATAGATTGGTGAGGCTACAGAGGTGGTTCTTGTGGGGGTGAACTCATATCAGAAGAAGATTGCTTGGGTGAGCTGGGGAACAGTTTGTCCACCAAAGGATAAAGGGGGCTTGGGTATCAGGCATTTGGTGAAGTTCAACTATGCTTTACTCAAGAAATGGCGTTGGAATCTGTTTCATCATCAAGGTGAATTGTGGGCACAAGTTCTGGTTTCAAAGTATGGAGGATGGAAGAATTTGGATGAGACAAGAAGGTCCACCAGGGAATCTCTCTGGTGGCGGGACCTAAGCCTCATATGCAATTTGACTGAGGAGGGGGGCTGATTTCAAAGTGGGACAAAATGGAAAATAGGCTGTGGATCAAAGTTGTTGTTCTAGGAGGACAGATGGAAGACGGATGGGATGTCCCTGAAGGAGAAGTATCCAAGATTGTACTAGATTTCTCAACAACAACATCAACATATCCAGCAAATGGCGACAACATCACATGCAGGTTGGGAATGGCAGCTCCAATGGAGGAAGGTTTTTTTTTTTTTTTTAGGGTGAAATAGACACAACTGTAAAATTTTATGGAGGATATACAGGGTCTGTTAATGCAAGTGCAGCAACAAGACACTTGGAGATGGGAGAGAGATTCAAGTGGGAGATATACAGTGGGGAACACTTATAGGTCACTCAACAGTGATTTGTCAATTGAGAACCAGGATGGAGTGTTTAAAGCACTATGGAAGCTAAAAATCCCAAGTAAAGCCTCATTCTTTGCATGGAGACTGATCAGGGATCGATTGCCTACAAAGAATAACCAAAGAAGGAATGTGGAAATCAACGATGTCAGTTGCCCATTTTGCATAATTCATGATGAGGACGCGTCTCACCTATTTTTCAGCTGTGCCAAAATCATGTTGCTATGGTGTGAATCATTGTCTTGGGTAAACATAGTGGGTGTATTCTCGAAAATTCCAAAAGATTATTTCCTTCAACACTCCCACTGCAATCTAAATGGACTTAGGGTTCAGCGGTGGTAGACTTGGTGGGTCGCTTTGACATGGTGTATTTGGCATCATAGGAATAGGATTGTCTTCATAAATGAAAGGTTCAATGATCATAAATCGATGGAGGATGCTTTTTTTTCTGCTGGACATGGCTGAAAAATTTGGAGAAAGGATTTGATATCCCATTTCATTATTGGTCTAGCAACATTAGGGACGGATTTTGCATTCAGGGGGGATTAGCGTATAGAATTTTTTGTGTGGTTGGGTGCCGAGCTTATAGCCAGATCTTTGGTTTCCTAATTCATGTTGTTTATCATGTATTAGGACACCATAGTTCTGCACCTTCTGTTGCTAGGTTGTATGCACAACAGTACCACTTGTACTGAACTTAATATTATATATAATATTATTATACTTTTGCCAATAAAAAAAACAATTTAAATTGTTCATTGTAAATCAAAAATATAATGTATATGTTCAGAGATATTTATTTATTATGAATTTTAATTATAATATGATATTCAACAATATTTAGTATAATTTTTAATTATGTAAAAAGAAACATTTATCTTGTGCAATATACAAATTAAAACATTATTGTCAAACTCTCAAGTCAACTCGTAAGAGTTTATGCTTCTAGGTAGAAAAATCACTTGTCAAACCTTTTTCTTTAAAATAAATTCAATAAACTTGGTAAACTCTTGCAAACTCACAAACTCTCGAGTATGTACCAAAAAAAACTCTCCAGTATTTTTTTTTTATCAGCAAAGATAATATATATATATATATATATATATATATATATATAAGAAAAGACACAGTACAAGAAGTACTGCAAAGAATACAACCTATCAGAACCAAAACAGAAGATAAAGCCAACTGAGTTCTGGGAAAAAACTCTCCAGTATAAAAGCGATTCAATTCAACAAGTCTAAAGTCAAGAATAGCAGCTTGGTTGTGGTACAAAGCAACAACCAAGCTGCTATTCTTATTGCCTTTGATCCTAATTTTCACCCAAGAAGCATATGGAGACTGATTGTCACTTTGGACACAAGAAGATTCAACATTGCCCTCTTGTTACTGGATATATGCAAAACAGAGAACAACTTGCACACATCTTCACCAAAGAACTAAAAAAAATGAATAAAGTATATTATACTTGCAACACAAGCATCATTAACATCAATGTTCTAGCTTGAAGGGGCATGTTAGAAAATATTTATTACATTATTATATGTTATTAGATTGTGCCTGTCTTTCTTATATAAGTCCTTATCTCATTATAAATATAGATGAACGAAGACTAACAGTATAGACTTAGTCATTCCCATTTTTAATTATGGACAATAGTGTAAATTCCACCAAGCACTGCTGTTGAAACAAAAAGTCCTAAACATGGAAAAATTGGGAGAAATTGTTTTATGAGGTTTGCATATCAGTAGCAACTGATTAGTAATAATCCTCATAAGAACCATTGTCCAAACAAAAGCCAATTAGGAAAGTACTGGACTATTAATGGGTGTGATAACTGGTTGCAACATGCATAGTCACATTAGAATCCTATAATAATTAGCAAGAGGTGATATGAACATATATATAAGTCACAAACGAATGCAGTTATTAGATCAACATCAATATCAACAGCACCTTTACTCCAAACTAATTGGGGTCGATGGTAGATGAACCTAATGATAGATACGAGGAGGTGGAAAAAAAAAAACGGTAAAAGCGAAGAAGGGGGAAAGGAGGGGGAATGCAGTTATTAGATACATACATAAAATATATAAAAGCAGCCAGAAGAGAATGCAGTTATTATAAAGATTATAGTTATACCCTCATTTTCTCTTGCAACTTTTTACTATCAAATTGTTCTCCTTCAGTAAAGATGTCCATTGAAGCCATTGATGCCATGGCTAACTGACCTATATATTCCTCAAAAAGCTCACTACCAAAAAGCATGGCAAAGATTGCTGCAGGATCAATAATTGCTTCACTGAAAAGAAGGAAAAGAAGACATAAGCACAAGAGAAATATTTGTACACTAAAATGCTACAAGATCCCTTAACAAGATAAATTTCCAAATCCTATCACACTTAATATTTGACTATTACGTAATATATTATTGAAAAGAAAGGAAACTAACGTTGAAATTCCTGATTTTCCATGAGCATCATAAGCTTGTCTTTGAGCTGGGTCACTCAGAACTTGGTAAGCCTCACCTAAAACCTAAAAACCAGAGTATCAAACATATAGGGAATAACTAGTAGCGACAACGTTGATTAACAACATTAAAATTAAAGCTATGCATGTTATACAATGAAAATAGTGGAATTAACAAAATGGTATTAACACATCATGATATTACCTATTTTGTTGAAGACATATGTCCAACACATAAATAGGGAAAATTGACAATAAGAGATAAAAAAAAATATAAAATTCAATAAAATTATAAACATTTGCTGGTGTATAAGTTCATATTCAACAAGGTAAATGCCAATAGGTGAATTCCAAGATACAACATATACGTTGACTAGTACTAAAATGGCAGAATGCAAGTTATGCCATGTTAACATGAATATGATCTCAAGTTTTTGACTTAATTGTTATATTGCCAAAAAAAACAAGGTGATGTTCATTAGTTGGGTGAGGATTCACTTACACCAGGTGTGAGGCCAGTATATTCATATCATTCAATAATTTCTTACAGAGTGGAAAGTTCTTTTCATTAATTAACTAGACAATCCAGGTCAGATGGCACTCTGTGCCTTTAATTAGTCCTAAACTGAAACATAACATTCTTACCTGAAAATTTTGTGCAGCAAGAGGGTCATTCGGGTTTTTATCTGGATGCACTTGCCGTGCCTGCACATATGGTATAGAAGAAAATTAATAAATAACATGATCAAACTACTTGGTCATATTTTAAAATTTGGTAAAAGATGCTAACCACCGAAACAGTAAATAAAGTACAAAAGAAGACACTATGAAGATATATTTCAGATTTCCAAAGTTAGACTGCCATTGGCTGTAGAAGCATTTCAATTTCATTGTATGTAAGCTAGCTAGTATTAGATAGAGCAAGCAATCAAGGCGAGTAGACATCTCTTTTGAAATCAACAAAAAGGACAGATCCAGCCATAGGACATACGTATCTGCTATTTTCTGTCCATTTAAACGGCTAAATGGGATTAGACGGATCTATTGAGGTTTAAGATAGCTTGCAAAGCAAAATAGTTACGTAGCCCTGCGTAATACCGTATAATCGGCTCAAATAATCAATTTAATAATTCCATTGTTAGATATGAAGAGAGAACAAATAACGCAAACAAGAAAAAAGGATTGATAATTAGATTATTACCTTAATGTAATAAGCTTTCTTAATCTCGGCTTCGGATGCCGTAGGGCTGACACCCAGCACGTCATAGTATTCGGTCTCCTTCACCATCTCAAAGCCCAGTTAATTGATCTTCGAAGGAGAAAAACCCTAGAATAATTAGATTTCGCTAAACTGCGAGGACAGGAAGAGGGGGAAACAGGAAAGCGATAAAATATAAGTACTCCCAGTGGATGATCCCGGGCGTTGACTGCTGCAACCGCGCTATTCTCTGTGTGAAGCCCTCCTCTCCGGTGGTTCCGACTTTTTGCCCTCACGCTTCTAATCAAAATAGCAATTCTTGAAAAATAAAAACTTCATTATATTAAAAATAATATATAAAAAAAACGAAATTAAAACTGGATTCGTGGATAAACCATGCTTTTCAAAATCGGATCAGACCATTCTTAGGACGTGAGATTATTAAAAAATAATAATAATTTGGTAGTTATGGATCTTTTTAGTGAAATTTTGGTGGGTTTTAGAAGTTTTAAATAATCCATAGTATTTTTTTATGAATTTTAATGGTTTCGGTAATTTTTGGCCTTTTTGGTGACTAATAGATATATCAATTAATTTGTGGTGTTTCGGTAATTTTAGTAGTTTTGGGTCTATCTAGGCCTTTTTAGTGAATATTTTTTGTTTTTTTAGGTGTATCGATAAAAAAAATGTTTTTAATAATTCTTAATGGGTTTTTGGTATTTGTTATGATTTTTAATGGGTTTTTTTTATTGTTTGGGCAATTCTTAGGCCTTTTTAGTAGAATTTTGATGATTTTTAAGGGTTTTAAATATTTTTTAGTAGAGTTTTATGGTTTTTAATGAGTTTTTTTGGTAGTGTTGGGCTTTTTTTAATGAAACTATGTTGGGTTTTATGAGTTTTAAATAATCCATAATGTTTTCGGCTTTTTCTATTTGCACTTTTCCTTACTGGTACACTCTCCTTTTGATTTTTTTTCTTCCTAAAATACCCAAAAATACACTCCCCTTTGCACACACATAAGTCTTGGATTCCATAAATTATTCCCCATCTGCATCTCTAAGTTGCATTCTAGAAATTCAAAGTGCATCATGGTTATACATGCTTCATATTTTACATTATGTACTTTTTATACAAACTAACAAAATAATAAAGTTACATTCAAGCATGAGAAAATATGATCCATTATAACTTCCATTACATTCCTAAACTCCCTCAGGTGATCAATGCCAGAGAAAAAGCTATTACGGTGGATGATGCATATCAGTTGGCTAATTGACTTTGTAATCTTTTAAGAAGAACAAAGAGGACGAGAAAGACATTTGTTCATTGTCTTAGGCATAGCTCTTGCAAAACTTGTTGGTCTTGGCACTAGGGATCTTCGTGTAAACCTTATTTTAATCAACATAAACCATGTAATCTAAGCAAAAACATTATAATTGTTGCAATGTGGGTCACAATGGGACAATGATAAAAAAAGATAGAAAGTTTCCAAAAAGAAAACTAGAGAGTTGTCACAAACATTTATTTAAGGAAAATATAAGAAAACTAAAAGAGATAATAAATGGTCTACGATTTGAGAAAAAAAGTTCATAAGTTATTTATGCACTCGGAAGATGTTAATACTCCACGCATCCATCATGAAGATGACAACTTTTAATCGAGTGTGCTAAAAATAAAGTGACTTATATTTATTATTTTTTTATTTAGAAAAAGAAAGCAAATTTTTGTTTTTAGAAAAAAGAGAATTTTATAATTTTGTTTTTGTTTTTTTAATTTATTTTAAATTGATAAGGAGTATGCCCTCACTCTTACGTATCCCCGACTGTAATGAGAAAATCAGACTTAAGTAATTCTTTTGGTATAAAACAACTTATGTGTTGGGTTGATTTTATCTTTTTCCGAAAGATTTATTTTAATTGTGTGAAAAGAGTCGTTGAGACATTAGACCTTGAAACGACATTGAATTTTAAGAAAACAATGGAGAGAATTGTTTAGGACATTAGACCTTGAAGCGATCTCGAATAATGTGTAAATTTTGTTGAGAAAAAGGAGAATTTAGTGATCATTTATTTGAATTTTTTTACTTTTTTAGAAAAGATTTTGATTTTCAGTAAACTTTATGAAGTCAAGCAAGTCAAAGACCCAACATGACATTCACAAAATTTACTCACGTTATTGAAACACCACCAAGCAATTCAAAGACCAAACATGGAGTGCACGGATGTAAGCGCGTACTAAAGAATACTAATGCGAAATTGAAAAATAAATAAATAATTGACATAACGCTATGTAATTAATTAGATGGACAAGATGTGCACAAATAAATTGAATGGAATAGAAAAGGGTAGAATAGAAGAGGGAAATACACTTAGTAATTAAGGATGCGGGATTGAAACAAGGGAAAAAAATAAATTAAATAAGTAGCGAAATATTTACAACACATTATTAATTAAACTAACTAATTAAGCAATAATAATAATAAGACAATCAAACTTAAGTATGAAATAAATAATAGAGACAAACAAAAACGAAAGTAAAGAGCTATCTACTAATATATTTATTATTATTTTTACTTTATTATTTTATTGTTTTATTTTATTAAAAAAATAGGGTAACAATTAAAGGGGTTGACTTTGACTTGGTCATCACTGACAGAGAGCTGACATGGAGGGTCTGGTCATTAGCCTAGGTGATAGGGATGCATACATGAATAAGAGGTGTAGCTAACAATATTTATTTTATTTCAAACTTAATAAAAACATGTTAAGTCCAAAATGAAAAGGGATGTATGTGTAAAGGAGGGTCATGTGGATAGGAGTATTTATTTTATTCCAAACTTAACAAAAACGTGTTAAGCCCAAAATAAAAGGGGTGCATGTATAAAGAAAGGGTGTCAATAGTAGTATTTGTTTTATTTCAAACTTAACAAAAACATGTTAAGTCCAAAATGAAAAAGGATGTATGTGTAAAGGAGGGTTGTGTGGATAGTAGTATTTATTTTATTTCAGACATAACAAAAATGTGTTAAGCCCAAAATGAAAAGGGGTATATGTGTAAAGGAGTTTCATGTGGATAGTAGTATTTATCTTATTTCAAACTTAACAAAAATGTGTTAAGCCCAAAATGAAAGGCGCGTATGTATAATGGAGAGGGTGTGGATAGTAGTATTTATTGTATTTATTTTTTTACACACTAGTCCCACCATTCTTGCTCATTTTGACTTTTTTTAGGCTAAGATTGGAACTGGGTCAGAGCGACTTTGCCCAACCCGCAATGTTGGAAAACCTTAGGTGCAGCAGCACCCAAAATGGGGCAGGGGAGGGGGGTGTACCTCAATGGAGGAGGCACGAGCCCTGACACTATTAGGCGCAGGGCCTGCTGCGCAAGTCACGCGGGATTGGAGACGACGAGATGCGACACATCGACGATCAGGTGGACAGAGCTAATAAAGAAATGAAAACGTACTATAAGGAAAATGATGATAAACTAACCACGAAATGAAATGATAAGCAACAAACAACAACATCAACTTCTAAGGATCTCGCCAACAATCAAGATGCTCACTGGCGAGATGAAATGAGCCAAACTGGCAGAACATAAAGAAAAATACGAAAGAGAAGAAGAAGGAAAAGAAGCGCAAAGGAAAGAAGAATGGAGAAAGGAAGAGTACGAGACAATGAGGGATACCTGAGAGACCCCTCCTCCTTCTACAATGTAATGACAAGTTTGGGGTTCGGGGTTAGGAGTTTTAGGGGTTCATGGGGTTTAGGGTTGGGGGTTGGGGTCCGGGGTTTTGGGTTTTGGGTTTCGGGTTTCGTGTTGGGGGTTTGGGAAGGTTGAGGGTTCGGGATGGTTGGGGATCAAGGGTCCGAGTGGTTAGTGGTTGGGGGGTTTAGGGTCCAGGAGCCAAGGGCTTAAGGGTTTAGATTATTTTGTTCCAGATGATACTTTTATTTATGTTGTAGGATCGTATTATAATTTGTTATTAATCCTTGAAAACAATACTACACTCATATTTTGTTAATAATACTTTTGTCTATGTTGTATGTACATCATGAACTTTATCACAATTTTAACTGTTAATTTTTTCGTCAAAGTTCTAATGTGGATTTTACTGCCAACTTTGTTGTTAAAATATTTATTTTTCTTAATTAATGTTGCAACATGAATGTGACAATTCTTCTCTTGTATTTTAGTCCAAATTCTTTCCTATCTATATTGTAGGGTAGAGTTTTGAAGAGGAAGAGCAGCCATTATATGGATCTCTTATGGTGGAGAGAATGACAGGAAGCAAGAGTGGACGAATTGATCACATGCTTCAGGTGTGAAGTTGTTCCCATTAGCTACTTATCTCATTGGTTGGGCACTTTGATGTCGCAAGAATTTTGCAAAATGAGAACACATAGCACAACTGATTTATAAATGTTCTTGTGTTTAATACCAAGTATGTGACCATATCTATGTATATTTTCAATTTTGGAATCAAGCATACATTATGTCCTTGGATATATGTACTATTTAGCCTTCCTTTTTCAGGATCAATCAAATGGCATATATCACTTGGTTAAATAGATGCATATTTGCCTCAGTAGGTGCAAACCCTAGAGGTCAGACACCTTAGGGAACCAGGGGCCTGGGTGAAACAAAAGTGTTGGAAGTACTGATATATCTCACATTTGAATCTGTATCCTTGTTATTTTATTG
Source organism: Glycine tomentella (assembly GCA_007407185.1). NCBI lineage: Eukaryota > Viridiplantae > Streptophyta > Magnoliopsida > Fabales > Fabaceae > Glycine > Glycine tomentella. The sequence continues at coordinate 1,393,344 of PYAF01005490.1, forward strand.
TTGTTGATATCCTTCAGTCCTTTTCCCTTACCACGCAATTTATTATAGTTGCAAATTGCTTCTTTTCTTTTTTCCACAAAGGAGTTCTTCATATTTGCAAGAAAAATATTACATGAAACTTGGAGAAATTAAAAATTGAAAATTTTGGAGCTAAAAGTAATATCGGAGAAACCTATTTTTAAAGGAAATGGGACTACCTTAATGGTCATGCCTAGGTTCTTTCCAAATAACGTATGCCTTTTGTTTCTTTCATTTAGTTTTCTACCCTATATGTTTTTATTTATTTATTATTAATTTGAATTTTTCTTCATAAATTGTAATGTAGGACAAGACATCTGAACATCCATATCTGCAAGCCATTGAATTTTTAAAAAATAGTAAATAACCCACAAATTCATCTCACATTTTCGAATAATAATAATAATAATAATAATAATAATAATATAAATAAGTAGATAATATAGAAAATAGTATATTTGTCACCAATTAAAATAATTAGATACAATATAATGAATTGAAAACATAATTATTAATTAAGGTAACATAATTTTATGTATTCTTATTTTAGTATTTAAATGAATTGATTGATTTGATAAAATTTTATTTTAAGGTAATCAGAAATAAAGTGTAAGATTTGTTATTTTATTGTTTTGAATTTGAACTATTTTATATAGCTAATTAAAATAAAATTAATGATATTTAATTAATATTGAATGAATATGAAGTTCATACAGTATTTTCTTGTTGAAAAAAATCTTTTTTTATATATACATAGTAGAATAGTAAATTATATATACACAGTGTTTGGGGTCTCCAATACTCTTGTGGAAGTTCATACAATATTGTCTTATAATTTTTCTTTTGTGAATATGGGAGATTGAGTGCATTGTGATTAATTTTTTAATTTTTATTATGCATAGAATTTGAAAGTGTAGGCCTTAAGAGCAACTCTTGATGGTGGAAAAGACCTTGGGATACCAGATGGTGTTCTCATCAATGGGAAGGGACCTTTCCAATACAACACTACTCTTGTTCTCGATGGCATCAATTATGAAACAATTACCGTTGATCCAGGTATTATTATCACCCCTTTTATTTAAGGAATGAGCTTTTTATATTTTACTTTCTTAAAGTTATCATTAATTCACCAATGAAGCTTTTATGCTTTATCTCCTCATTTTCAAGCATATCTTTCAAGTTTGCATTTGTTATCTTAATCATTGCCTTTTTATGTATACTTACTATTGACAATTTGATGCCTTTCATTGTTTCTAAAGGTTCCTTAAGCAGTTTGGTTGACTTTTCCTATCCTTTGTAACAAAATCTTATTTTCACCATCTCAAAAGGATCATATGTTTATTAGCAGCTCCACGTCCTAATTTTGATTGCTGTATGATTTCATTTTTCTGGTAGCACTATAATTTCTTTTTGTTTTCTTTTTCTCTCTATTCTATAGTAGTTTGTATTCCTATTTCTGGAATATAACTATGTTGTACTATTGATGATTTTTGGCCCTGTTGTGATTAATGGTGTTGTATAGCATGGTAATATAGATTGGAACTTACTGGCTTTATTGATCTCTTATAACCCCATTTCAAGTTATTTCCCCCTTTTTAAATGTTATCATAGCTTTTTCATCTTGCAATTATCTTTCTAGTGGTGAAAAAGTTGAGTATTGACTAGAACTACAAATGTATATGGCAGGCAAGACTTATCGAATTTGTGTCCACAATGTGGGGATCTCAACTTCTTTGAATTTCGGAATTCAAGATCATAATCTACTATCGGTGGAGACTGAGGGGCATTACACAACTCAAACAAATTTCACTAGTTTTGATATTCATGCTGGCCAGTCATACTCTTTTTTGCTTTCCACTGACCAGAATGCAAGAACAGGCTACTATATTGTTGCAAGTGCCAGGTTTGTGAATGAATCATTGTGGGAGAAGGTTATAGGTGTTGCAATTTTACACTATTCAAATTCCAAGGGACCAACAACCGGTCCTCTGCCTCCCCCACCAAGTGATTTTTATGACAAGACGACTTCAATGAACCAAGTAAGAAGTGTCAGGTTTGTAATATATATTGATCTCTCGTCATACATGAACGTGTATTGAACCTTAACATTTTGTTTGAAAAACAATAAGGATTGAACTGGAGAATTCTAGTGGATTTAATGTTGTCAATATTTCTGTTAATAATTGGGAAGCATGTGTTTGTGGTAGATATAACAAGACAGTGTATGTAGTTTTAAGTCATAATTTCATGATTAAAAAGTGTATGTGATTTATTATTTTTCTTTTCCTGAAGAAATTGTAATTGGTGACTTCAAAGTAGCGCACATTGGCTGCATTGTTTGTGATCAGGCTATATGTCCTTTAGACTATGAAATAATTTGTAAATATTGTTCTATGTTAGTTACTTTTGTTGAATACATGAAAATATGTTATAATATCTTGATCGTGTCTTAAGATTAATTTAAAACATCTTAGATTATCTATTGGGATTGGTTTTCATATTTCCTTATATTTTCATCATTGATTTCCTTATTTAATTCAGATTGAGTCTAGTATTAATATAAAGGTTAGTGCTAAATATTTTGTGATGCATCATGCCATATATAATCAAATATTAATTTCAGAATACTCAATTTCTATTCTCTCATTTTCCTTCCTCAATACCTTAAGTCCTATAATTTCAACAACTATACTTTATATTGAATAATTTGTAGCTTGTAGCTACTGTTATTTCTTGCTTTTTATTTGTTTTGCATCACCCTATTCTGTTAATAAAACACAGATCAACATGTTTTTTTTTTTTATTTTTGCTTTATATCCTTTGTCTTCCATGGTGAAACTAGTAGTCATTCATGAACTTCTTTATGACTTATCTCATTACATCTCTTGTGATCTATGAATGCAGATAACTTAACTATTATATCTTGATCAGTTGAATATGTAGAATGAATTCAATTACCATTTTGTTGGGTAAAATATATCATGTGGTTACATCATTCTGCCACTTGCTATTGAAATGACAAGCATATAGATATGTTAAAAAGTGTTAACTAGTTAACTGCCCAACACCTGCCTTTTCTGCTAAAAAATAATTTTGCATTATGGTGATCAGTTTTAAACAGGTTGACATAATTTGACTGTGATGGTTCTATTTGTTGATTTCATTGAAATTTTACTCCTTAGCTCACTGATTTTATATGTAAATACATCTTTTAATAAGCCTATGACTTTTCCGGCGCAACTATGAAGCTTTAATGCTGCTTTAGAAGAATGGTTTACGAAAGAAGAATCCTTCAATTTCTGTTGTTGCTACACTGTTTGGAGATTGAGGAGGTGTTGCATGGCTTGAGAAAAAAACATTTGGCTGATTGGGCAGAAGAAAAGTTAGAAAGAAACCTTTGATGATTCTCAGTGGAGAGAAATTGTAATGGGTTTGAATAAAAAGAGGCTTGTATTGGTTATCCAAGGCCCTCCTGGTACAGGCAAGACTGGTTTGCTCAAGCAACTTATAGAATGTGTTGTTCAACAAGGTGAAAAGGTTCTTGTTATAGCACCTACTAATGCAGCTGTTGATAACATGGTAGAAAAGCTTTCAAATGTCGGATTAAATATTATGCAGGTTGGAATTCCAGTCCGTATATAAAAAACAGTGGGATCAAAGTCATTGGAAGAAATTGTAAATGCTAAGCTTGCAACTTTTCGAGAAGAGTATGAGAGGAAGAAGTCAGATCTAAGAAAAGATCTAAGACATTGTTTAAGGGATGATTCACTAGCTTCAGGCATACGCCAACTTCTAAAGCAACTGGGAAGGTCACCGAAGAAAAAGGAAAAGTAGACCATAATTGAAGTTCTATCTAGTGCTCAAGTTGTGCTTGCCACTAATACTGGAGCAACTGACCCTTTGTTTCAAAGGCTAGATACTTTTGAATTGGTTGTCATAGATGAAGCGGGACAAGTAATTGGGAAAGCGTTGTATACTTGCTGGTGATCCATGCCAACTTGCTCATGTCATATTATCTAAAAAGGCCTTAGAAGGTGGTATAGGAATATCTCTACTGGAGAGAGCTGCAACTTTGCATGAAGGGATTCTCACCACTAGGTTAACAACACAATATCGTATGAATGATGCAATTGCTAGTTGGCTTCAAAGGAGATATACGAAGGATTATTGAAGTCATTCGAGACTATATTTTCTCATCTTCTAGTAGACTATCCTTTTGTTAAGGTATTATGCCATCAATGATATCTCCATTTTCATTTAAGTGAAGGTTTCTATTTACATCTTATCCTAATTAAAGTATCTCAGTCCTTATTCCTATTACTAGTTTTATATTGCTGGTCCTTAATTTAAGACCTTAGAGTTTGTCTTATATGGTGGTGTTACCTATTCTTTCGACTCAGGGATATATGTGATTATATATTGATCTTTATCTCTATTTCTTCATTTACTTTTTATTATTACTAATTCTTGTTACATGAATGGAAAGTTTGGCCTTGCCTTGCTGTTGTTACAACCTACTTGGATAACACAATGCCCGCTGCTATTGCTAGATACTAGAATGCCATATGGAAGTCTGTCAGTTGGTTGCGAAGAGCATCTAGACCTGGCTGGAACATGTACACTTTATAATGAATGTTTGAAAATGCAGGAAAGTTGTGTCGTTTTGTTTATCTATCTGTAACTTTGGGCACATTTAAGTAGTAAGGAGATATAAAGTGTATTTTTGAGTAAGCTTCTCTATAAGCACTTTTTAGGGGGGAATTGAAGAAAAAAATGAAATGAGCTTCTCCATAAGCTAAAATTAGCTAATCATTAGCTTATTTGTAGATGTTCTCTGATCTTTTAGAAAAGTTATATGAGAGAACTTTTACAAATTAGCTAATGGATAACTCATCTCATTATTTTCTTCTTGTTTTTTTCTCTCTTAGAAGTGCTTCTAAATAAGCTTACCCTAACAGGCCTAGAATCAGAATTAGCATGAAAGCATGTGCATATTTTTCAGGTAGAACTATAATTTATCTGAAATGGTAGTTGCAACATGTAGTTAATGTGAAATTCTCATAATTCACCTAAAGGATTGCCCATCACTGACATTGATGAATGGAATAAAGAGAATGAAAAATGGACAATGGTCACCGAAGTTATGTGAGTTAGGTGAAGTTTTTCATGTGTAAATAAAATTGTTGATGATTAAATGGTTGGAAAGCCAATTTAATGCTTTCCATCCTAATAAAAAAAATTATGGCTGTTAAAGAAATAATCCCACATTTGGAGAGCAATTATAATTTATATTATCTTTGAAATGTTCCTTACATGTGATATGCTCTTATTCCTTCTTTTTTTGTGTGGGTGTTGTTTTTGTTTTGCTTTTTATGCCTTCTCAACATCACAACAGTGGTTTGGGATCATGACATGCAATATTTAAACTTTTGTTGTTACTTGTTAATCATTATCACTTTGAAGTTGACATATTAGATTATTCTTGGATTTTATGATTTACATGATATGATTTTTGTTTATACTTTCTAGGAGAGTAATATGGCTAAGGTAGCCTAGAAATCAGACTATTTTCTACTAAATGAATGGCGTATCCATTTATTGGTGAGGGTGGACACATGCACCCCCTCATTTTAAAAAATTACATATAATTATCTAATATTTTTATATTTTGCCCCCTAATTTTATATATTTGAACCCACTACTCTCATGTTTTTATATTTTTATATTTTATACTCTTTAATTTTATATATTTGAACCTATTATTTTAAATGTTTTATTTAAATATTTAACTTAAAAATTCAATTTTATCTTTTCTTCACTACTTTTTACTTTTAGAGCATCTCCAATGGGAGATACCCAATTGGGTTCCTTAAATATTTTTTTAATAAAAATTAATATTTTTTCAGTTTTCATAAATATAAATTAAAATAAATAAAATGAAATACGTAACAATATCCTAATGATCAAGATAAGATATGAAGAGAATATTTACAAAGAGGACCGTGTCAACCTACTCAACATAATTTTCTTCAAAGAAAAATTGGAAATTCTTTAAGAATATTTTGTCCCTCTTGGTTTAATGAATTTGACAACTGGTTAGAGTATAGCATGGAAAAAGATGCTACATTTTGTTTATGTTGTTATCTTTTTAGGCCTGATTTTGGGAAGCAATCAGGTGGTGATACATTTGTGATAGAGGGATTTACCAATTGGAACAAGAAAGAGAGACTCTCATCTCATGTTAGAGGTCTTAATAGTGCTCATAATATTGCTTGGAAGAAGTATAAAGATTTGATGAATCAAAATCAACATATTAAAGTTGTAATATCAAAGCAATCTGAACAAGTTCGTGACTTATATCGAAGGCGTTTAACAACATCAATTGATTGCATTCGCTTTCTATTAAAGCAAGGATTAGCATTTTGTGGTCATGATGAATCAATCAATTCTGCTAACCAAGGTAATTTTCTTGAACTTCTTAGATTTCTTTCTAATCACAATAAATCAATAAATCATGTTGTGTTAGAAAATGCACCTTTAAATCATTAATTAATTTCTCCACAAATCCAAAAGGATATTGTTAATGTTGCTGCATTGGAAACCACTAATGCTATTATTACTGATCTTAGAGATTAATTATTTGCTATTATTGTTGATGAAGCCTGTGACGTATCAAATGAGGAGCAAATGACTGTTGCTTTGCGTTATGTTAGCAAAAATGGAAGCATTGTTTAGTGCTTTCTTGGTATGGTTCATGTCAAAGATACTACAGCTTTATCCTTGAAAATGGCAATTGATGGATTGTTTGGTAAATATAGACTTAGTATATCAAGAATTCGTGGATCCGGTTATGATGGTGCTAGCAACATGAAAGGGGAATTTAGTGGTCTCAAAAATTTGATTTTAAAGGAGAATCCATCTGCATTTTATATACATTATTTTGCTCAAAAATAAGTTGCATAATCAAATGAGAGATGCATAGATGAATGATTGCCTAGTGACTTATATTGAGAAAGATGTGTTCAATAACATTGACAATGAGCTGATCATGCAACGATTTTAAAACATGAAATCACGCAGAGGCCAATTATAAGGTATGTAATTTATTTGATTATATATTAAAAGTTTATTATTTTAATATTTATGTCTTTATCTTCATGTGTATGATAATGATAATTATCAATTTTTATTTTTTAAATAAATTGTCCTCACTGACCCAGGGTCCTAGATTTGCCACTGCTCACAAGATTGTTCACATGACCTGTGCTAAAGTTTGATGATGTCCAATGTTCGTTATGGCCAAAAGTGAACCTATGTTAGTCCCATAATGGTTGAGAAGTGCTGGAAGTGTTGCTGGGGTGGCAGTTCAGCCCACCATTTTGCAGCTCAGCCTAATCACATCGGTATTTTCACTGCCCTGATCTATATACATCTTTTTAATGCCTTAGTTTAATCAATTCAAAATATTATATGTTTTGTAGTAGAATAAAATGTTGTTTCTTTTTTGGGTGCATTAATATATTTAAGAAACACATATTTTTTAGCTTATAAGTTTATGATAGGGTTATCTCCTTAAAATAGGGGAATTGAATAGTAAACCCTAATGTCTCCTTAAAATGTTGTTTCATTGCATTCTCTTTCTTATCACACATTAATAAAATATTTAACTTTATCTTATACCACATGGTGGTTCATGTTAGATAATATCTAACACTTGATAATCAATATTGTTTACTATATAATTCAACTTACAATTCAAAATATTGAATAAGAAAAATAGAAATCAAACTAATAAAAAACATGATCATAAATCTTTCAAATGTCTATATATGTTAATACTTATAAGATAAAGAAAATATGAAATGCCTAATAATAAAAAATAAATATAAAAACTTTCACAAAGGAAAAAAACAATGGAAAAAAAGACTAAATTATGTATGCAAAAATACTATAACATATTTTAAAAAAATATTGATTTTTAAAAAAATAATAAATAACCCACAAATTTATCTCACATATTTGAATAATAATAATAATAATAATAATATAAATAGGTAGATAATATAGAGAATAGTGGATTTGTCACCAATTAAAATAATTACATACAACATAATGAATTGAAAACATAATTATTAATTAAGTTAACATAATTGCATATATTCTTATTTTAGTATTTAAATGAATTGATTGATTTGTTAAATTTTTTTTAATGAGAAATAAAGTGTAACATTTATTATTTTATTGTTTTGAATATGAACTATTTTAAATTAGCTAATTAAAATAAAATTAATGATCTTTAATTAATGTTGAATGAATATGAAGTTGTGACAAGGTATTTTTTTGAATATTTTTCTTATATATACATAGTAGAATAATAAATTATTTTCATAAACACTTTCTTTAAGTGATTAAGAGAGTTTACGAAAACAATTATAGTTTGTTTATTCATAAATGATTTTTAATTGATTTAAATAAATTTTTAAATAACTTATGAAAACATTTTATAATTAATATCGAAGAGTTTGTTCATCTTGACATGCAAAGGCATTGAATCGCTATAAGTTTCATTCGTAATTTTTATTTTCTTTTGAATCGTTCGGAGTTTCATAATTGATTTCACATCAAGTTTAATTTTATTTGTTTAAATTGAAAGGAAGAAATGCAAGAATAAATTATTCGTTTTAATTGTTTCTTTTCATAACATTTTGAATTAATCGAATAATGGTGAAATTACTAAATACTTGCATCAGGGCTACAAAGTGCAATAACACCGTTACATCCGGGCTGGACCCACTTAATGGAAATTGGGCCCATGTTCCTATCTGGCACAGTTTGGTCCTTTTCTATAACTCCCTCTCCCATCACCACTTCTCTTTACACACGTCACATCCTCTCTCTTTTTTCAAATTTTGTTTGTTCAGATCAAAGAAAAGTGTCACCGTTGTTAAGTGTTGGTAAGTTATCATGGTTGAGGAAGTTCCAAAGACAAGCACAACTCAAGAGGAGGTGGTGGTCATTGACATGGCACCTGCTGAGAAACCAGACACCACCAACGTTGTTGTTGTTCCCGTAGAGAAAGACGCACAACAACAACAAAATGAAGAAGAAACCTCGCCAGTGAAGAAAGAAAATGTTACTGAAATTGAAACCGAGTCTGAGGTTTCAAAAGCAAGCGGTGACGACAGCGTTTCTGAATCCGGTTCTTTCAAGGAAGAAAGCACCATTGTTTCCGACCTACCAGAGACCGAGAAAAAGGATCTGCAAGAACTCAAACAACTTATTCAAGAAGCGCTCAACAAACACGAGTTCTCCACGGTGCCTACAAGTAACCCTCCCAAAGATGAAAAACCCGACAACAAGGAAGAACATAAACTCGCAGAGGAAGAAGAGAAGCAACAAAGCCCTCGTCAACAAAACCCTCATCAAGAAACTCCTCCGCTCCGTCCATCTTTCCGTGAACCCTACTCTCTCTCTTCTGCAACTCTTTTCCATTGTCTCATCTGCAACTCTTTTCCGTTGAACACACACAGGCACAAAAAAACCCACCAAATTCTCTCATTTTGAAAAATCAGGAAAATTTTCAAAAAAAGAGAAAACATTATTCACTCACATTCATTCATTTATCATAATGGGGAAGCTTCTCTAAGACTCAACCACCGTCGCCGAACCATTCCAAGGTTTGCTGCCGGCGACGCTTCCGTGGCGGGAACCCGAACCATTCCTTCATAAGCAATCTTATTTTTTTCGCCTTCAAATTCCTCCAAAATCACATTATTCAGGTTCATTCTTTCCCCATTTAGAGTTTTCTCTATCGTTATCATTTTCTCTCTCTCTGATTTGGGAGTTTTAGGGTTTTGGGTTTCGGTGTGTCTTCATGTTCTTCAGGTTGCTTTGATTTTTCATTTGTTCTCTTAATTCATGTGATCGTTATTCTGTTAGATTGAGGGGGAGCTTAATGAATCAAAGTGATGCAAGGATCAAGGTTTTGGCTTTCAACATGCATTCAAGATAGATTCAACAAAACCTTCAACATGACTCAAAGCATTGAAGACCTTTGTGATTAAATGTAAAGGAATGAAGTGCATCATGGTGATCCAAGCATTGATTGCATCTCATTTGCATTAAAAATCA
>PYAF01005491.1:2500-39556 GCA_007407185.1 Glycine tomentella
CCATGATCCAGCCACTAAATCTGTTCGGGAAGCCCAACCCGTCCAGCATCCATCTCAGGAAGTCCCAAGAAATAGAGTCATACGCTTTATGGAGATCCACCTTAAGCATGCACCCAGGAGAACTCCTCTTCCTGCCATACTTTCTAATGATTTGCTGCACAACAAAAACATTATCTGCCATACTCCTAGCCTTAACAAAAGCAGCCTGGGATTCATCAACGATAGAGACCAGCACTAGAACAAGCCGGTTAGCAAGGATTTTAGAGATAATCTTGTAGATAACATTGCAACACGAAATTGGCCTAAACTGGTTGACCCTATTGGCATGGTCTGTCTTGGGGATGGGAGCAATAAAAGCATGATTTATCTGCTTTAGAATTTTTCCAGTCTCAAAAAATTCTTTGACAGCTGCAAACACATCACCACTCACAATATGACAAGCATTCTTAAAAAATGAAGCATTAAACCCGTTGGGACCAGGAGCTTTGTTACCATCAATGGAAGAAACAACATCCCACACCTCATCCATGGTAACAGCTTTCAGCAAGCTAGGGTACCACTCAGCGGATACCAAAGGCCCATTAGAGCAGACTACCGAATCAGGGGGGCTGATAGGCTAACTAGTTCCCAGCGGAGAAGAAAAGTGCAAAACAAAAGCCACACCAATATCCTCTTGAGACGTAGAGAGAGTACCATCTTCTTTTTGAATGGCAGCTATGAATTTAGAATTCATGTCTCTGTTAATGATGGAATAAAAAAATCTGGAACTTCTATCTGCATTAACAAGGTACTTATTCTTGGCAAGCTGAGCAAAAATTCTGGATTCAGCAATTTTTATTGCACACGAATGGGCTCTGGCTGAGGCGGCTCTTACAATAAGATCACTGTCCGAGGGGTTTTGCTGAATAAGCATTAGCAAATTGAGGTAGTCCAACTATGCTTTATCAACCCGGTCAGACATGCAACTAAACTCTCTCTTAAAGATGTTCTTCAGCTCGGGCTTCAGGGATTTAAGCTTGTTACAAACTTGAAACATCTTACACCCAACGACCACCCTGGCCCAAGCAGATTCCACACAAGGCAGGAAATCCTTGCTCTCCACAATAGCATTATTGAACCGGAAGGCTGTCTTACCCCTAAAGGCTGCAGGTTCCATGTTCACAATGAGGGAGGCATGATCTGAAACGGACACAACATTGGATATTATAGCAAAGGATTGTTTGAAAGAAGCTATCTAGTGCGAGTTGCAAAGAACTCTATCAATTTTAACTCCATGTGCACCCATTCGTCCAAGTGAACTTTGGACCACAAGTTTTCATCTCTTGAAGGCCAAGGTCTGAACAACACTAACCAAAATCTGACATCTCATAATCAGTAATCGGAGTCCCGTGAATGCGATCGCTCAGGCTGAGAACACTATTAAAATCTCCCAAAACAATCCACAGGCCAGCCACAACTTGCTCAAAATCCAGAAAGGAGTTCCAAAGGGGTCTGCAGGCACAAATGGAATGCAACCCATAGACAACAGAAGCCCAAAAGGAATTTCCTGTAATCTTGCAATTAATCTTACAATGGATAACTTGGGCAGCAACATCCAGAATATCAAAAAAAATGCGGTCATCTTTCCACATCAAAAGAATACGCTCAGCTTAATGGCTGTTGAAGTTATGGGAATACTTCCAGCTAGCAAACTTCCTTTTCATCAAAAGATCAACAGAAGCATTGTTCAATTTAGACTCAAGGATGGCAACAACATCTACATCCTTGGTTTTCAAAAAATTAAGCATAGCATTATGCTTTAAGGGCATGTTGAAAACCCTAGGATTCCAAGAAACTAAAATCATGGTTTTTTACGGGGAAGTCTCTCCCTAACATAAGCAATTTTAGAATCTTTACGTCCCTCTTTACTACCCTTCTTCCGACCATCATTCCCACGGCCAATTGAAGGGCTTCTAGCTGATTTATTACAATTATGGCTCTTATGCTTGATAAAGCCAGCATTCCCATCCTCCACGGCTAAGTTGGGACCATTGTCCACCAAAATAGACTTACCCCTTTGTAGGACAACAGGATCTTCACCATCCTCCTTATCTCTAAGGATGGTACTGTCAACAATAATTTGAGGATTAGAAATCTCCTCATCCACCAGAGTCGCTTTCTCACCAGAAACTGTCTCCTCTGCTGTATTTTCCTTCACGGCCTAAGAAGCCTCATTTGAACAGAGGGTGGGCTGCACATGACTCGTATGCACATTGGAAACATCTAGCTCTGCTCTAGCCGCCAAGACCTTACACTTAGCTGTAGAGTGACCAATCATTTTGCAAGAACTGCAGTATGAGGGCTTGGTTTCAAATTCCACCTTTTGAACTAAAGGAGTGCCATCTTGAAAAAAGAATTTAACTTCCTGAACTAATTCCTTGGATGCATCAACTTCTACCAAGGCTCGAGCGAATGAAATGGATCCCCTGACTGTTGTCACCTTGTCCGTTCGGCTTGGAGTACCCACAGAGGACAAAATTTTGCTTAATGCCTTTTTATTTCAGAGTTGGGGTGGCAGATTGTGAAGCTTGACCCAAACTGGAATATGACACAGCTCTTCACTACCAAAAGTAAACAAGTTTGGCATTTTTTTCAACAACAGAGGTCTCTGAAAAATAAAATAAGGTCCTCCAAAAAGGACCCTATTCAAGTCCTCCTCAGTCTTGAATTCAAACACCAGCCAGCCACTACAGTGCACCGAGTACTTGTACTGAACTCCCCACTTGTTGCACTCATCAAGAAGTGCTTTTTTCCAAGGGAATCTCCCTACAACATATCCAATGGCACTAAAGCCCCATGTCTCAAATAACGGGCTAACATCTTCATCACTAATATAGAACTCATAATTGACACAGTCAACCTTAAATTCTAGTTCAATACCTTCAGTTTCCTTGCGGTTATCCTTAAAAAGGCTAGACCAAGTGACCTTGGCCTTACTGTCCTTTTCGGGTAAAACAGGATGCAACATAGTTGGTTCATCATCTTCATTGGATGGCTCTTCACCATTGCCCATAGATGAGGCGTAATCTCCTACCATAACTGATTCTGAGACTTCATTATCAATGGATTCTGATTTAGTGTCATTATTTCCCAGGGAGATCGAAGCATTCACTGAGGTATCAGTCTGTGACTTACTCTCAAACAAAAGATCAAACACCCGATGGGCATTCGAAGAAGACCCTTCAGTCACACCAATGGGGCCTTGTCCTTCCTTCAAATAAACACTTTTTGCCTTCCACTTCTCAGGCAAAGGTGTCATGGACCCAAACTTCCCCCATTTTCTCTTCGATTTTCCCATTTTGCAAAAACTAATTTGCCATGGACAAAGCTTCAGACAAATGGAGAAACCAGCATGGGACAGCCAAACCCACATAGAACAGACCAGGAAGTTGTTCTTTTGGAGAGGGAGAAAGACCAAACAAACAAAGGAAAACCAAACAGGAAAAGTTCTCCAAAAAGAAGAAAAGACCTAACAGCTGAGAGCTGAGAAAAGAACAAACTCACCCGTCGGTCACTATGAACAGAGCTTCGTGAAAACCAAAGGCTTGTTACAATTACAGAAATCAATACAGAAAAATAAAATTACACATAAAAATTATTACAAGTAATATTTTTCTGAACAAGTTAAGTAATGCGAAACTGGAAAAGAGTTTCTCGAATGAAGTCCTCACGGCCACCTAACCCATGGGAAGGGAGGAAATCACCAACCGAAGGAGGTGAGCAAGTGTGAACAGTGAAAGAATCTCCCTTCATGAACCCAAGACCGGAGCGCTTCAGTGAATACCATAAGTCGAATAAAACAGCACTGTAGTTAACACTCTTTAAGTGGTGGAAGAAGAGAATGGAAACGCTAGTGCATTCCACGCGTCCCAAAGCCACCCACGAAACAAAAAATGAAGAGCACAACACCACTTCAAGAGAAAAACCCGAGTTCACCAACCAAGAGAAAGCAAACACGGTGAGGAGTAAAAGCCCTAAACAAAGTTCCACCAACCCTACCCCGATGGCAAAGCCACAAGGAAGCACCCAAGGAGGGAGGGAGGCAAAACCCTAGCAGAGCTTCTCTCTCTAACTTTTCTTACTTAACTGACGTCTGAGAGCTCTTTCTTGATTGACTGAGAGCTCTTTCTTTTTTTTTTTTTGGAAAATATGTCAATTTATATTATCCAAAGATACTTACAATATAGACAAAGCATACCCCACTAAAATCAAAAAATACATCAAATAAAAATAAATACACCAACAACCAGAAACCTGGCGTTACCAAGAACCTGCCAAAGGAGGTTAACAAAATGCTACATCAACCAATACAGAATTCAACCAACAAAAAATACACTTGCCAAAAGAAGCAAATAAACGGCTACTAGAAAATAAATTCTAGCTAACAAGAAGCACAACAAATTTGCTAATACAAGTGTAACAAATGAACAAGCCTAGTAATAGGAAATTTAATAGTAGCAATTAATTTTGCTGACTTGTGCCAGTGCCCATCAAAAAGAATACAATTGCTCTCCATCCAAACGCAATACATGGTTGTTGCCAAGACCAAACAGCGCCGATTACCCGAACAACCGGACGTGGCGCGCTGATGAACAAGGCAATTAAAGGTGCCAAACAAAGAAATGTTCCTCTTAGGGAAATTAATCCAATCACGCACACTTGACCAGACCCTCAAAACAGTTCTGCACTGGAAGAAAAGGTGGTCATGAGTTCATCGTTCTCTTTACAAAAGGGGCAAAAAGACCCATTTTGAAGGAAAGGAGCCCGATCTAAAGTAAGCAGCTTCCGGCTTGTACCCAGCCAAATAATAAAGGATTCCCTAGGAGGAATGCAAGATTTCCAAACCACCTTGCTCCAAAACTAGTTGCAATAAGACAAACGGAACTAATCATAAGCACTTGCTGCTTCGAAGGAGTTGGCACGAGTCCAAGATTCCAGCACCAACTTGGCTCGCATCGAATCACTCTCCTTAGAAATAATCAAGTCCCGGATGCAACATAATCTCTTTAGGAGAGCATAGTCTCCATTGCTACATCGGTATAACCAAGTCGAGTCACTCTTCATATAGTAGTGATGGACCCATTTCACCCAAAGAGAATCCTTCTTGCTAACTACATCCCACAAAGAGCGAGCAAGGAGGGCTTGATTCCAGCTTTTGAAGCAGTGCAGCCTGATTGGACGTTTTTAGTTAAATACTTTTCTATTCTTCTTAGCTTATTTGACTTCTCTTGGACTTTTATTTTCTCATTTTAATTCAGTTTTTGTCTTAGGCAAGCAAGTGGGCTTAATTGCTATTTGTTGCTTATTTTCAGATTTTATACTCACTTGACCTATCTTCCTTGTGCAGGACCTACAGAGCTTTACAGTACTCCGAATGGAGCATATGAGTAGTCCTTGGAAAGATAAGGAAAATATCTACAAGTTTGTCAAACCGAGGCCAATTCTGTCATTTGGAGTGTCATTTTAGGCTTCAAAGTCAGAACCACTGCACTTGAATTTTGGGCTGCGAGTTGGATTTTTATTGGTGTAAATAGCATATTTAATTAAAGTAGATGGGTTTATTCATGGTCCATTCTTTCCTTCTGACTTAGTCACTATATGCTAGTGAATTAGGGAGTGAAATAGGACATTACATTTTAGCAAAAACATAATTTACATTACACTTTAGAAATTTTCAGAATTAAAACCCATTCTCTTATTTTCTCTCAAATGTTCTTCATTGTTCTTCACTATTCTTCATTTTTATTTTTGTTCTTTCATTTTTGTGCACCAATTTCGTGGAGCTTTCATTGATGATGATCATGGGAGGCTAAACAATCAATCAATCCAAGGATCCAGTCCAAGCATAAGGGAATTTGAGTTCTGGTTTAATATTTCAAATTCTGTGTGAATGTTCACTTTCTTTTTCAATCATCTATTCAGTTTTCATGATTGTGAATGTGTTTAGGATTGAAAACGGATTACGTTATGGATTCATTTCCTAATTTTGAATTTTAATCACATATTAGTTGAATGATATTTCAAGTAGGTTGTGATTTCAATTAATTTATGAATTACTTCGATTGAACTGCTTCTAATGAAATTGAATGAACTTCCATAACAGAATCATTATCTGAGAGCTATGATAATTATCATTGCTTGGTTGGTGAATTGGATTAATGCTCTTTAATCTGTTTTACATTACCTCTTGTCAATTCACATTAGTTTATACATTTTTTGCAATTCTGCAATTATTATTGAACGCATGCAAACTGTTTGACAAAAACCCCCAATTGTTTATTAGTGAATTGAAGTTGGAACCATATTGATCGTGTCTCTGAGTCGACGTAGGTTAATCATGTGCTACAGAATTAGCGTAGTTTAATTGTTTTGAAGAACGACATCGGTTATCAAAACTGGCGTTGTTGCCGAGGACACGGTTCATTGTGTGCTAACTTTAATTAACTCATAATTAGATAATAAAAAAAAGAAAAAAATATATTTGCATTCATTCACTGCATATTGACATTTTTGCACAATTGCACTCTGTTACATATTTGTATTGTTGTTGCTGTGCATTGTGAAGCGTGGATGAAGTGTTGCTGAAAAAAAAAAAAAAACAGAGTGAACAGTAAAAACAGAGGAAAAAATAGAGTAGTAGGGAGAGAACTTGTGTAGTGTAGTGTAGTGTAGTTTTTTTGTAGGTGGTGCAATTTGCTATCCAGAAATTTTCGGTCCTGTGGAGTTTGATTCTGAAACTTGTGTGGGTTAAAATTGGCAAATTCGACCTCTAAGTAACAGTTTTTGCAGTTTTAACACAGGGTCATTCTGGTCATTTCACAGCAAATTGTCTCAGAATGGGCTGAAATTTTACCAGAATGTGGAGAAAATTAATATATCAAGGTGACCCTGTGAGGACAAACACAGTCAAGGGGGTCCAAATTCCCAAATTCATTGATCTAGGCCATTTTTGAATTTATTTTGTCTTTTCATGATTTTTAAAATTCATCAAAAAAATAACAAAAATCAAACATGATTTATAGATATTTATTATGATGTTTTTGAATTTTTTAAAAATAGTTTGAAGCACTTTTCCAATTTTTGTTTCATTTTGGCAGATATTGTGAATAGTGTTCTTGATAGGGTAGTTGTCTGTTATTTCTGTGATTCTATCTTTGATGAGCTGAACTGTGCATGACTAGGTCCCAACCAAGTGATTTACATTCATATGATCCTGAAATAGATAGGACATTTCACAGATTGAACAGGCATAATAATAGTCTAGATGACTTTGATAGTATAGTTCTAGGTAGTAATGTAGTGTTTTCTGAGTCTTCTATTTCTGATTCTAGTTCTCATTCTACACATCTTGATTCTGAAAATTTTGTTGATACAATGGCTGATAACAACTTAACTCTTAAGGAATTGGCTACACCTGATGTTGTTTATCAACCTTGGTGCATTCAATATCCTGAGACTGAGGTTAGTTATGAGCTCAAATCTGGATTGATCCATTTGCTTCCTAAGTTTCATGATCTTTCTGGTGAAGATCCACATAAGCACCTTAAGGAGTTTCATGTGGTGTGTTCCACCATGCGACCACACGACATTCATGAGGATTATGTCAAGATGAAGGCATTTCCTTTCTCTCTGGATGGTGTTGCTAAGGACTGGTTGTTCCTTCAACCAGATCCTATCAACACTTGGACAAACATGCAGAGAAGATTCTTGGAGAAATTCTTCCCTGCTTCCAGAACTGCATCCATCCAAAAAAAATTTGTGGTATAAGGCAGCTGCCTGAAGAGACTTTGTATGAGTACTGGGAGAGATTCAACAAGCTGTGTGCTACCTGTCCTCACCATCAAATCAGTGAGCAATTATTGATCCAGTATTTTTATGAAGGATTGATGTTGATGGATAGGAGTATGATAGATGCAGCCAGTGGAGGCGCTTTGATGGACAAGACTCGTCTTGCTACAAGGCAGTTGATTTCAAACATGGCTGCCAATTATCAACAATTTGGTACTAGAGGTGCTGCAACAAGCAAGGTTGCAAATGAAGTTTCTGTTTCTATGGTTGCTGATAACCAGAGGTTGGAGAATAAATTGACAGAGTTGACATCCCTTGTGAGACAACTTGCTATTGGTCAACAGCAGAATGTGATGACAGTCAATCAACCAAGGCTGTGTGGTATCTGTTGTGCACCTGATCATCCAACAGATTCTTGTCCTATTCTCCAAGAAACAGAACAAGCTGCTGAAGTTTCTGCCATACAACCTGGACAACCATTTAGACATCAACAACAGTACAATCGTTACTCCAAGACTTATAATCCTGCTTGGAGAGATCATCTGAATTTGAGGTATGGTCCTGGTCCACAAAACCAGCAGCAAACACAACAACAGCAGTCATTCAAACATCAGCAGCAGCAATATTCACCTTCCACCAGCAAATACCAACCTTCTCCGTTCAGACAACAGCCACAATTCCAACAACCTGCACCTGCACCTGCACAACCTGTGCAGACCAGTTCTGGACCTTCCTTGGAGGATTTTGATGAAGCAAATGGCAACCAACAACATCCAGTTTCAACAAAATGTCAGTGCCACCATCCAAGACCTGCAGATTCAGATTGGACAATTAGCTACAACTGTCAACCAGATGCAGCAGCAAGGTTCTGGCAAACCCCCTTCTTCCTTAGGAGAGCAAATTGATTTTGCTCGAATCAAATTTCCCCCACAAGAAATTTCTGCACAAAGCATCAATCCTGTCGCAAACAGAAATAGGGAAAGGAAACATGGACATCCATAAATTAAGCACTCCATGGATAACTGAGCGAATCAGCTCAAGCCTCTCAGCATAAGACAAAGATTTGTGATTCCAGCCTTAGATGGAACCCCCAATTTTGGAAAGCAACTATGAGTAATGACAAACATTGAGCCGAGAAGCCATCAAAGGAATGCCCAGGTATCTGATGGGAAAAGAGCCTAGCCCAAAGCTAGTGAGATCCCAGATGTTCGAGAGGGTTTGAGGATCAACACCAGCAGCAAAAATATCTGATTTTCCAACACTAATAGATAGGCTAGAAATACTGCAGAAATCCTGAATTTTGTTGAACATTGTGGCCACCGAAAAGAAATCACCTCTTGAAAAAAACATAAGGTCATTAGCAAATGTAAGGTGGGTGATGTTATGGGCTACACAAGACGGGTGAAAATTGAAGGACAGATTATCCTTCAAATCTGAAAGGTCCCGGGAGAGGTACTCTATACAAAGGACAAAAAGATACGGCGAAAGCAGATCTCCTTGCCTCAGCCCCCTCTTCCCCTCAAAATGCCCGAAGATGGAGCCATTCAAAGAGATGCTGAAAGAAGTGGTTGAGACACACTCCATGATCCACTTATTAAATTAGGGAGGGAAGCCAAAAGAGATAAGCAGCAAGCTTAAAAACTCCCACAAAATCGAATCATAAGCTTTGTTGGAGATCAATTTTAAGCATACATCTAGGAGAGCATCTCTTCCTAGCATAGTTCCTCAGAAGCTCTAGGACAAGAAAAACATTTTCAGCCATGTTCCTTGACTTGACAAACGCAGCTTGGGCGGGATTGATCAAGGTCTCCAACACCGGAGTAAGACGATTAGCTAAAATCTTTGCAATAATCTTGTAGATAATGTTACAACAAGAAATTGGCCGAAACAAGTTCACATGGTTAGCATTGTCACTTTTAGGGATTAATGCAATAAAAGCATGGTTCACTTGCTTGAGAAACTTGCCCGAGCCAAAGAACTCAGCCACTGCACCGAACACATAATCCCAATTACATGCCAAGTTTTTTTGAAAAACAAAGTATTATAGCCATCAGGCTCGAGGGATTTATTGTTGTCCATCATGGAAACAATACTCCAAACCTCTTCCTTAGTGACTGACTTAGTCAGCTCCTGGTGCCATGTACATCCACCAAAGGGCCTCTAGAACAAACAGAAGCTGAAGGGGGAGAAGTAACCACCCGAGAACCAAGCAACTTCCTCAAATGACTAACAAACTCGCTCCCAATCTCTGCCTCATATTCTGAAATCTGCCCATCACCCTTAAGAATCGCAACAATGAAGCGAGAGTTTATGTTCTTATTGATCAAGGCATGGAAGAATTTAGAACTCCTATCCACACTAACCAAGAACTTGTGCTTAGAAATTTCGGACAGCATTCTAGATTGTGCAATCCGCAGATTGCAGGAGATACTTCGCAACTCTGAAGCTTGCTTTTGGAAATGAAGCACGTTAGGATTTTGCTGGATTTTGAGAAGCGTCTCTTAATAATCATGCTCAGCCTTTTTCACCCGGGAATCCAAAGAGCTAAAATCCCTATAGAATATGCCTTTGAAGCCATGTTTTAAAGCCTTGAGCTTTTTACAAACTTGAAACATCTTAATACCAGGCCACATGCATAGCCCAATGATTGGTAACAAGGGGAAGGAAATCCGAATGGTCCACCAAAGCATTACTAAACCGGAACGAATGATTGCCACGGGCAGAAGCGAGAGCACTCTTTCTCTTTTTTTTGGAAAATATGTAAATATATATATATATATATATATATATATATATATATATTATCCAAAGATACTTACAGAATAGACAGGACATATATCGCTACAATCAGAAAAACATAATCAAATAAAAACAACAACAACCAGAAACCTGGCAAAGACAAAAACCTACCAAAGGAGGTTAACCAGGCAACCCGAGACCAACCAACACTAACACAACCAGTACAAGGATACATCAGCACTTGCCAAGATGAGCAAAAACCAAGCAGCCAGAAATACAAACCAACTAAACACAACAAAACATCTGCTAGAGCAACAACCAACAACCAGGAGGTAATCAACGAAACCTAACAAAGCAGATCCACAAGGCAACCAAAGAACTAGCCTCCCTCTAGAACATCCAAAACACGGCGAACCGACTGAAAACACGATCCTAACGAAACCAACAACAAGCGGCCAGAAAAACAAGCCAGTTGCACACTAAATAAAACAAATGCTAATACAAGAAAAATGGGGCATACCCCGCTAAAAACACAAACCTAAAGGCCCCACAGAAACCAAAGCTAACAGCACGAGATACTAACCAAAAGAGAACGCAAAAAACCTATGCTAGAAAAAAAAACCTAGCTAACAAGAAGCACAAGAAAAAGCTGAAACAAGAGCAACAAAAGAACAAGCTCAACAAAACGGAAAAAACAACCTCAAACAAAAGAAGAAGAGAGATAAGCATTATTTTTTTTATTTTTTTTTAAGGCGAACCGACTGAAACCACGAACCAAACGAAGCCAACAACAAGCGACTAGAAAAACACGCCAGTAACACACTAACCAAAACAAAAGCTAATACAAGAAAAACGGGGCATAACCCGCTAAACCCAAAGCTAAAAGCACGAGAAACTAACCAAAAGAGAAAGCAAAAAAAAAAAAAACCTATGCTATAAAATAAAACCTAGCTAACAAGGAGCATAAGAAAAAGCTGAAACAAGAGCACCAAAAGAAGAGAGACAAGCAAGATTTTTTTTCCACAAGCCGCCAACTAATACAGGTGCATCAAATGAGCTAATCTAAGAACGCGGAACTTAATTCTATCGATTACATCAAACAACTAAAATCTATGACTATCAAATAAAATACAATTCCTAGTCGACCAAACAACATACAAGATAGAAGCCAAAGCCAAACAACGGGTCTTTCCAACAGTACCCGACGTAGCTCGGTGATGAACGAGACTATTAAAGATACTATGTAACAAAATATTCCTCTTTGGAAAGTGAATCCAATCACGAATCTCAACCCAAACCCGCAAAATAACTCTACACTTGAAGAAAAGATGATCATTGGATTCAGGCTCAGTCTTGCAGAACGGGCACAAAAAGCCTTTGTCGAGAAAAGGAGCCCGATCAAGCGTCAAACACTTCCTGCTAGCCACCAACCACAAAATGAAGGCCTCCTTTGGTGGAATCCCGTGATTCCACACCACCTTAGTCCAAAGCAATTTGGGCTTGACGCTTCTGAAATAGTGATATGCGGGAGCACTCTTTTTTTTATTCTATGGGTGGTGGTGCATGGTCGTTCTTAGTTGGAGCAATTTGTCTGGTTAATTCCGTTAACGAACAAGACCTCAACCTGCTAAATAGCTATGTGGAGGTAACCTTCCACGGCCAGCTTCTTAGAGGCAACCCGAGAACCAGCCAACCACTAAATCAACCAATACAAGGTTAAACCAGCAAAATACACTTGCCAAAAGCAGCAAGTATTAAGCAGCCAAAAATACAAGCTAACTACACACAAAACGAAGCTTATGTTAATACAAGAATAGACGGGCATACTTCGCTAAAATCACAGTAAGAAAATAAAAATAAAACCATCAACAACCAAAGAACTAGTCTAACAACACGAAATATAATATATGCAATAAAAATCGAAGTTTTTTTTAACGAAAAAGAAAAAAAAAACAAAGAAAACCAGGGCATACCCCGCCACAAACAAACAACAGCCAAAGCTATAACACTTGCCAAGAGAAGCAACTAAACACAACAAAAAAGCTGCTAAAACAAGTGCAACAAATGAGACATTCTAAGTACACGAAATCTAATCTTTTTCGTGATATCCACACGATTAAATACATAACCATCAAACAGGATGCTATTCCTACACATCCAGATGCAATAAACGGACTTAGCAATAGCTAAACAGCGAGTCTTCCCAATGTTGCCTGAGGTGGCGTGGTGGTGGATGAGGCCATTCATTGACCCCTGCAGCGAAATATATCTTCTGGGAAACTTGATCCAGTCACTAATGTCACTCCAAATTCGCATGGTGACCCGGTAAGTAAAAAACAAGTGCTCATGAGACTCATCAGCCACCTCACAAAATCGACAAATGGACCCTTTCTGAAGAAAAGGGTCTTTGTCTAGACTAAGCAACTTTTTGCTAGCAGCCAGCCACAACAGAAAAGCCTCTTTGGGGGGGATGCTCGGATTCCAAACCACCTTGCACCAATGGACTTTGTTCCCTTGAGTGCGAAAGAAATTATAAGCAGATGAAGCAACAAATCTGCCCGCATTGATCCAAGACAATAACATCTCTTCAGCTCGAATGCAGCTGCCCTCTTTTGAAATAATCAAATGCCGGATGGAAAACAGCCTCTTAATGAGGGCAGAGTCAGAATTGGATGAAGAGAAATGCCAAGCTAGGGTTTCCTTCAAATAATAGTGGTTCACCCGTTTTACCCACAAGGAGTCTTTCTTGTTGGTAAGGTCCCACAAAGATCGGGCTAGGAAGGTATGATTCCAACTCTTAAGACAGTGCAGACCCAAGCCACCCTCCTCCTTGGGTGAATAGACAACCGGCCAAGCCACCAAGGGCTTTTTCTTCCGCATATCGGATTTTCCCCAAAGGAAATTCCTACAGAAGGTGTTGATCCGATCAATAACTGAAATAGGAAGGGGAAACATTTCCATCTAGAAATTTACAATACATTAGATAACGAACGGATCAGCTCCAATCTCCCCGCAAAAGAAATAGACTTGCGGTTCCAGCCTTGCAAAATGCCCCCAATCTGGTTAAGGAGATGAGAATAATGACAAACATTTAGTCTAGAAGCCGTAAGTGGAATACCCAAGTACCGCATAGGGAAGCAACCAGTCCCAAATCCTGTCAAAGAAAGGATATCTGAAAGTGTTTGACTATCCACTCCAACCGTGAAAATCTCAAATTTACCAGCATTAACTTTCAGACCCGAGATGCTGCAGAAATTTTCCAGCTTGCGGAAAAGGGTTGCGACTGAACCGTAGTCCCCTCTAGAAAACAGCATAATGACATCCGCAAATGCAAGATGAGTAATCTTCTGAGCTGAACAAGACAGATGGAAATTGAACTCAAGGTTCTCCTGAAGATCCTTAAGGTCCCGCGACAAATATTCCACGCAAATAACAAAAAGATATGGCGAGAGAGGATCACCTTTGTCTCAACCCAGTTTGACCTTCAAAGTGACCATGAATGGATCCATTTAATAGTCGAAGAAATGCACTCTATTATCCACTGATTGAATTGGGCAGGGAAGCCAAGAGCAACAAGCATCCAATTCAAGAAATCCCAAGAGACTGAATCATACGCCTTATGCAAATCGATTTTAAGCATGCATCTAGGAGAAATTCTCTTCCTAGCATACTTTCTCACCAGCTCCTGCACCAAGAGCTCTCAGTCAAGCTTGGGTTGCCTTGATGAGGGCACCCCGACGTAGGCCGGTCTGGCCTTGAGCCCCGGTGTCCGGGATGCCTTGATGGCTAGAGAAGGCAGCCCGGCGTAGGTTAAACCCCGGTATCCGGGATGCCTTAGTGGCTAAAGTGGGCAACCCAGTGCAACCCGATTTGGCCTTAAACCCCGGTACCCGGGATGCCTTGATAGCTAGAGAGGGCATCCCGGTGCAAGCCGGTCTGGCCTTGAACCCCGGTATTGGGGTTGGCTTGATGGCTTGAGAGGGCAGCCCGGCGCAGGCCGGCCTAGCCCAGGATGCATCGGGCTGCCCCTTTTATCCTGGAGGATTCGATTGTTCTTTGCTTGTTATAGCTTTGATTATTACGAGGTATGCCCCATCTATATTATAAGTATCTTTGAATTATATACATTTACATATTTTCCAAAAAAAAGAGCTATCAGTCAAAGAGAGAGAAAGCTAGAGAGAGACGAGTCGACTGGTGCACACCAAAGGCAGACCGATCGACCCAAACCAAGGTCCAACTACGAGGAGCTGCCAATGTAATCCCAAACATTGCCTCCTTTGAAATAATAGTGATGCACCCAGCAGACCCAGAGGGAGTCCTTCTTAGCATGAAAATCCCATAGAATTCTAGAAAGGAAAGCAAGGTTCCAATCTTTAAGATTGAATAACCCCAGCCCCCCTTCCTTCTTGGGCATGCAAACCTCGGTCTAAGCTACCAAGGGTTTCTTATGACCCAAATCAGATTTACCCCAAAGGAAATTCCGACAAGAAGCATAGATACGATCTAAAACAGAGATGGGCAAAGGGAAAATGCCATCCAGAAGTTGGCAATGCCTTGGATAACAGCTCAAGTGAGCTCCAACCTACTAGCATATGAGAGGGTTTTCAGGCTCCAACCCCAAATAAGACTCGTAATCTGATTTATCAGCAGCTCATAGTGGCAAACATTCAATCTGGATGCCAAGAGAGGAACACCCAAATATCTTAAAGGAAAGGACCCCACATTGAATCTTGTAAGCTGGTGAATATCTAAAAAAGCTATTGGATCCATTCTGACTGACTATATAGCTGACTTCTCAAAGCTAATTGCCAAACTAGAAGCATTGCAAAAGTGCTTGAGCTTGGAAAAAATTGCCAAAACAAAAGGCAAATCCCCTCTTGATAAAATCATAATATCATCCGCAAAAGCTAAATGTGACATATGTACAGCCGCACATGATGGGTGATATTGATAATTTATGTTCTCTTTAAGACTCACAAAATCATGGGAAAAATACTCTAGACAAAGAACAAAGAGGTAAGGGGAAATAAGATCACCTTGCCTCAAACCTCTTTGACCTTTGAAGTGCCCGTAAATTGAACCATTAACTACCACGCTGAAAGAGGTGGAAGAGATGCGTTCCATTATCCAAGAACAGAATTGAGCTGGGAATCCCAAAGGATCAAGCATCCATTGAAGGCTTAGATATTCCAGAAGAAGCAAAGAATAATCTGTTGAAGTTAACACCTGTTACTTATGTTGGAGGAGCTGTTGAATTGGCTAGAACAGTGGAAAATGTGGGGTGAATACTGTGATTGGAATAAAGATCTAAGAAACAAACAAGTGGTTGAAGCAGTTTGCTCGAGATATTAATGAGTTAATGAGACTATTGACAAGGCAATTTTGCATCCTCACCACCATGGACCTCTCCGGCCGAGGAGGGGCTTGCTATCGTAACCTTTTCTCCCGGTGTATGTGAAAAAGAGTGACGAACCCTTTTTCTGCACCATATTTGGATCTGCCTCTTCTTCGATCCGGAATTCCCAACAAATCCTTGACTCCTCGAATACAATGGGATTTCACACCTCTACCACGCTGAAAGAGGTGGAAGAGATGCGTTCCATTATCCAAGAACAGAATTGAGCTGGGAATCCCAAAGGATCAAGCATCCACTCAATAAGCTACCAAGAAACAGAATCATAAGCCTTCTGCAAGTCAATCTTCAGTATGCACCTAGGAGAAATCCTCTTCCTGGCATATATATGAAAAAGCTTCTGCACGAGGAAGATGTTGTCCATCATCTTCCTATTCTTTAGAAAAGCAGACTGGAATGGACCAATGATCTTTTCAAGAACAGGAGCAATGCGGTCGGCTAAAATCTTGGATATAATCTTGTACAAAATATTGCAACAAGAAATGGGCCTGTAATGGTTCACTTAGGAAGCTTGATCAGACTTTGGAATAAGGGCAATAAGAGCATGATTTGTCTGCTTTAGAAGCTTGCCTGAAACAAAGAACTCATTGACCGCAGCAAAAATGTCGTTCCCTATAATGCTCCATGCCTTCTTGAAGAACAAAGGATTAAAGTCGTCAGGACCAGGAGACTTATTATTATCCATACCTGAGATAATATCCCAAACATCTTGCTTAGAGGTAGGAGCCAGCAAAGCCTCAAAACACTCAAGGGAACTTTAGGCCCAGCATTACAAATTGCTAAGGAGGAAGGATCTTGCAAATCTTGAGCACTAAATAAAACCTTAAAATGATTAACAAAAGCATTTGTAATTTCCGGTTGGGACTTAGTGTTCTGGCCATTAGGCAGCTAAATAGTGGCAATGAATCTCTTGTGCCTATTTCTCTTTATCAAGGCATGGAAAAATTTGGAGCATTTGTCTGCGTACATTATACTCTGTTTCAGCATTCTCCACATGGTTTCAGCATTCTCCACATGGTTGGAAATGTGATTGAACTCTTGCTTAGATAGCTTCTTCAAGGGGCCCTTAAGATATTTCAGTCTTTTACAAACTCTGAACATTCTACAACCAGAAAATGATTGATTCCAGCCATCTGCTACAACGGATAAAAAATTCGGGTGATCCACAATAGCATTGTTAAATTTAAATGGGGAGTTACCTCTAATCACTGATGGGTCAGTTGACACCACTAATGGGGCATGGTCTGAAATAGATTCAAACCCCAACACTTCACAAAAAGAATTATCAAAAGAGCTGATCCAGTGATGTTTACAGAGAGCACGGTTAATTTTACTCCATACACTACCATTGGTCCAAGTGAAATTAGAGCCATGGGTATTGAGATTTTCAAGACCTAGCTCTGTGCAACAATTAGCAAAATCCTAATTTTCATAAGCAGAAATGGATGCACCATTAACACAAGCCTAGAAAAATAATATTTTTTAGTTCCTCAAGCCTCATAATTTATTTCCAGGGGAATGTTTTTTATTAATTTTTAAAGTGGCTACATGAGTAAAATCCAAAAAAATAAAAAAAGCCACTTAGAAAATGAATTTTGATGTGGCTTTCTGTAGACAATTAACTAATAATATAACTAATGTCTCCACCAAATTTCGTGGCAAACAATCGGCAAGGCATACTTTGAAAAATTCATGTACGTGGAACATGAAGGAAGGGTATGAAAGGTCTTCTCTTCCAATCCTTCCTAATGATGGTTTTATTCTAAAGGGAAACTTCTTTAAGGAACCAAATTATGCCTAACGATAAGTTTGTCTAGGTTCTTGCTTTAGTCATTGTTTAAGTTTGTTCAAGTGTTTGGTGTCCGATGCTTGGTTTTGGCCCATAGTTAAGTTTTGTCAAACCGTTGGCTGAATTTTTGCCTCCCGGACGAATTCATAATTTTGACCCTTGTTGCCTTAGCTATGGTCGACGGTGCCAAGTTATCATCATGTGCTAAGTTTCAGGGCTTACAAATTGGCTATGCGCTCAATTTTGGCCTGATTCCAATTTTTTCCTCAGGTCGGGCCAACTTTGGCTCCATGGCTGTTGGTTGTCTTCGACGGTGCCTGGTCAGGCCAACGGATCATCTTGTGATAACATACCAAAACTCAGTCACCTACCACCCACACACAGGCACAATGAACTTGGTCATCTGCCTGGGCACGCACACACATACTTAGCAAGCAATGAGCGAGAGCCATAGAACGGTAACCTCTTTTGGCCAAACATGGTAAAAAGAAAGAAACACTAGATTGGTTTTGGGGGGACATGTTTCTTCATGATTGGATTGGGAGGGGAGGGACGAATCAAAGGGGAAAAGCTAAATCTCAGACGATCGTGGTAGCAAGGTCACTCTGCCACTTAATCTTAGGATGGTGCTTGGTTTGGCTTTCCTTGTTGGCTAAGTCTGAGATAGGTGAAGGATCATCATGTGATAACATACCAAAACTTAGTCAGCAGTCACCCGCACGCAAGCACAAGGGACTTGGTCATCCACACAAGCACACACACACACACTTAGCATGCAACGAGCGAGAGCCGAGGAACGATAACCTCTTTTGGTCAAACATAGTAGAAAGAAGGAAATACTATATTGGTTTTGGGGGGCATGTTTGTTCGTGATTTGATTGGGAGGGGAGGGATGAATCAAAACAACAAGGACTGAATCTTAGTGGATCGTAGTAGGAAGGTCACTCTGCCACTTATAATACGTCGTAGCGTATTTAAGTCATCTGCAAATGATTCTACTCACCACTCGGTCGAAATTGTGCTTCAAGGCGTCTCGCAAGGCTAATCCGCCCCACGAGGGTCACCAACGACACATGCCTTTGGGAGCCAAGGCCCCCTGCTACTGGTCGACAAACAGACAACAGGCGCACGCATCTCTTCTAGCCCAAATTCTGACTGAGACATTCAGTCATAATCCAACGCACGATAGTTTCTACACTTAATGTCATTATTCCAATAGCTGGGATTGACAAATCCATAAGTTTGGAATAAGCAGTTGTCATCTTCAAAGGTACTAGAGGTCAAGTCCTAATTGGGTGTCAATCCCATGGAAGTTTTCACAATAAGTGACGATCTAGGATGATCCTTAGGTCCTTGTGAACCAAAATGTTCGTAAGGTGCAGTTTTCCAAGGACTATGCAACAGGAAACTAGAGTTATTCATGACTACATGAGCAACTCTTGTGATAGGAAAAGTCGTTTAGGATGGTGTGACATAGATACCATTATAAAATTATTATAAGTATTTGTAGGTAGAAAATGATGAAAAAATAAAAGAGAATAAAAGCACTGAATAATATTGTCTTGTGCATATTTGTGTGAAATGAAAGTAGTAACACCTATTTTCATATTAATTCTAGACTCCTAATCTTAATTATACATAGATAAGGAAGAAAAATCAGGAAATAAATGATATATAAACCATTTATAAAAAGAGAAATTGAGCATACTTCGAATATTCTAAGAAATAGTAGTGACATTATAAGATTTTTTGGATATTTTAACCAGGTGGTTATCAAGTTGTAACAAGTGACAACATGCATACATTCATATAAGCTATCAAAATTTTGAGATTTTCTAGTCATGATCTAACAAATTTTAAGAATTAATGAATGCTCGAGCAACTGAAGTTACAAAAACCCAACTTAAGCACTCCCAAGCGACCTACCTAGTTATCTATGGATTACCACCACCATGATGACCTACAAAATTTATAAATTTTATTTTTAATAGTAAAGAAAAAGCGTTCTGAAATCTGAAGTTTTTTTTGTTCACCTTAAATCAGAGTGGTCATTGGGAAGAAAGGCAAGGGTGTCATTAGTACCATCTACATCAGCATTGTCTGATGATTTTTCTTGCTCTGCAACAAGCATAAGCATCTCTAGACGCTTGTCAAATTGCAAAGCACTCTCATCTCTCTTGTCAAGCTCAGCAGCTTCAATTTCAAGCCATTTGTCACGTAAATCATCAAGAAGATTTCCTTGATCAGCATTAAGAGCAGATCCAGGAATGCTCGGGACAGTGGTACGAAGAGACAAGTCTCCAGATGGTGGAGGCAAAGTCAACAACATTGCCCGGAATTCTTTAGTATCAGCAAACGTTTCAAAATTGCAAGCAATGGTGTCTAGACAATATTCCCGAATCTTGAAAACAGCATACCTGTACAAAAACAAATATTCAATAGACACACAACTAAATCAAAATATAATTATTTTTTTTTTGGTAAACGAATCAAAATATAATTTATATATGTATATTTTCACCATATTGCATAAAATAATGAGAACAAAGATCACTTATCAAGTGGATAACAATCTTCGATGAATTTTTTGCAATCATAATTTCCAAAGGATAACAATCTTTCATGAATTCACTTTGATCCTCCCTTTTGAATTTAATCTTCCTCATGATGCAAAGTGAATTCTAGAATTTTTAATATCCTAGACCTTCTCATTTAATTTTATATACTCTTTTGAAATCTTTTCAGAACAGAAAGCGTTCTAGAGCATATATGACAAGAAACACTGCTAAACAGATTCCCCATAAATGATTTAATGGTTATACCACATGGATAAAGAATATTTACTTGTGTTAAATTCAAATAATTTCATAACTGCACTCAAGAAAGGTTAGGAAATATTAACCAGATCACTACACCAGTAGACATTTCACTAACTTATTTCGATAAGCAGCTTAAATAAGTACTAATTCAAGTAGTGCTTAACTTATTAAATAAGCTATACTAACACAAGCACAGTCCAAAATAAACTGAAATGCAACACAATGAAGCATGAGATTCAAAAAGAACTGAAACAATCATATAAATATAATAAGAAAACAAAACAAAAAGTAACAAAGGAAGAATCCCATCCTATGAATGCACTTCTCCTATTTGAAGTGTCTCAACGTCAGACACATTTCCAAAAACATCTCTCCAACACATGTCTGGCACATGTCAAACACTTTTCAGTAAGCGTCCATTTAAAAGATTAGTTTTTGTTGGCTTGAACACTTAAGCCAATGTACCAGTATTTCATATTAAAGATATTAATTGTGCAAGAGTGTTGCTGTCTATGTTAGAGTTTGTGTCTCAGATCTCATCCCTCCCGTGTAAATATAAAACAAACAATAATATGTGCAGGCATCAATGTATAATGGAGGGAGATTGGCAGAAAAGAAAATACATGTCTGCTAGTATTAACCAATGGCAAAGTTCTTCAGGTGACACCATTTCCAAGTGTGGCAACAAGACATCAGCCACCGCCCGCCTGAGAGGAAACAATAAGTATCTAGAAGCAACATCAAACATTTCCTCAGCCTGTTGAAAACATATTAATATTAAACAACAGCAGGACAAACCACTATTACAGAAATTATATGGATGTATAAAAACCTGATCTGGATTTATATCCTGCAAACGATCAGTGTACCTGATACAACAAAGGCCAAAAAAAATAATGAAGATCTTTTTGGCAGCAGAAAATTGATTTATATATACAATTGCGTTATTAAAGAAACTTTATCATATTCAAAGCACTGCAGACACTAAAAATGGGCAACAAAAGCATATAACAACAAATACATAAATTGTGTAGCACATAAAGCAATCATTCATAAACTTAAAGCAATATAAATAGGTTTTATTATTCAATCTCCGTCTAATTGAGAAAACAGCTTAAGAAGCTTCCCATTTGAATAAAATTTTACTACCATACAACAATTGATTGTGTTTGGTTAGTTTTTCATATTCCTAGTTCCTACTTCGAACTTGAAATACAACAAATAGGTGAATCTCTCAATACATTCATTATACATACAGGCACAAACAAGCATACACACATCTGAAATGGCAGAAATGCATGAAAGAATATCCTATTCCTCATTTTAAAGCATTTAAATATAAATCAGGTAAACCAGATTCTACAGAGTAAAATGTAAATGCTGATTAGCCAAATAATATCAGGTTGCGATGGCAATCAGTGCCACATTAAATCCCTCCAATATTTTCAATTTCCAAATTTCACAGTCAAGGGAATGAAAGTTACATATACTCAATCATTTTCTCAAAAGCCTCCATGCTCAAGTCATGTTCTTCAAGACAAGGAAGGATGTCAACAGATAACTCATCTTTGTCTTCATGGAAATCCTTCATATGTGATAATCTTGCTTTGAAATATTCTGACCTAGATGCCAGAATAACTTGGTGACAGCGGAAAATTTTTCTATCGACTCTTACACAAACATCAGCGAGATCATCCAGAGATTTCGCCATCTGCATGGCACCCATCCTAGATACCAATTTATCGATTTCATCTTCTTGACCACTTTCGCAGGTTGAATTTGAAAGGGCGGTCAGAAGTATTCGATGCAAGGCTGCAGGAAGCCTATCTTCTTGGGGAAGGGATAGACCTTGTAAGATATACCGTTTCTGAGAGTTATCTACATCTCCCAGTGCCTTATAATCTGCATACTTTTGATGAATCAGTTCTTTCTCAAGAACTTTATGCAGTGATTCACATCTGCATACTTTGCAGATTCTTGTAAGGTCCTCCATGTCATCAACAGCAACCTCTAATCTGTCTGAATAAAAGAAGTGTATAAGGCTATAAAGAGCAGGATATGACAACCTTTCCCTTGAGAATCTAACTTCACTGCGCTCCTTCCAATCAGTTGTAAACTTTTTCTTGAAAAATGGTGACCTCGAACTTAATATGATTCTGTGAGCTCGAATAGGTTTTCCTTGTACAATAAAAGCTACATCTGGAGGGAAGTGGCTGCTGCTGCAAATGGACCCCTGTGTGGATGAAATACCTATTCAATTTATGATAGCTTAAATTAGTTTTTTAGTAATCTAATTTATTTTTAAATTTAAATTGATCCTCTAATTTCTTAAATCGGTTCAATTTGATATTAAACTGCCACTACATACACATCTCCCAAAAAAATGAATTAATTTTAAAATTAAAGAAACAAATTGAATTAAAAAAAATAAAGTAAAAGAACAAATTAAACCTAAATGATAAATTAGATGTTAAAAAACTAATTTAAACTTTAAGATAATATTGAGTCCCAGCATATGCCTATAAAGTAGAATAGAATGAAATGAAATTGGGAAGAAGCAGTACATACAGGCGAGGAAGGTGTCGCGCAAAGAGGCCTGCAAGGGGTCCAAGGGAGGGGGGCGAGCCTCGAAGGCCTTGAGGAGTCTGCGAACATTCAAATTGAGGGCGGCGTAGTGGCAGCGGTCGCCGTCGAAGGTGTTTTCGGAGCAGATAGCGCCGTTCTCAAGGAGCGTGCGGGCGGCGTTGAGGTGGCCGGCGAGGCAGGCGTAGTAGAGGGCAACGGAGTCCCACTGGTCACGCGCGTTCACGTTCACGCCAGCCTCAAGAAGGTACCGGAGCCGCTCGACGTCGCCCGCGCGGGACGCCTCGAACACGTCGCCGTATGGGACCTTCTTCACCGGCACCACCGACGACCCCAAGTCCGATGCATCCAGCTCGTCAACCAAAGTCTCCAGCTCGTCAACCAATGTCATCATCGCCTTGCTAGATGGATGAATTGATGGAGCAAAGGGTTTTTAGCTTATTTGCAGTCACTGCTTGTTTACCCTGCTGTCGATTCGATTGGATTCTACCCATATCAAAGGTTTTATAATGGTTTTAGGGCTTGACCATGACTTCAAGATCTAATGACAGAAGAATGAGTTTAAAAAAAAAAGACTAATTTTTTCTTTTCTTGTCCATCCCTCAACCTGAAAAAAATAAGAGATATTATATCTTACATGATATTAGTTCTAAAAAAAAGTGTTCTAAAATTTTAATTTAGAATTTATCAAGGAAAGATATTCTAATTAGCAAAATTAAAGTGTGATACCATAAAAAATCAAATCATAAAAGATAAAAAAAATTAATTATGATAAATTAATTTTAAAAAAATAACAATAAATTAATCTCTAAATTTTATAATTTAATATTAAATTAATTACAAAAATAAAATATTATAAAATTAATTTTTAAATATCAAATTTAATAATAAGCAAGAGAAGTTGTCGGAGGCGATGCGACCTTAACGGTCTCAACCTCTTTGGCAACATTAGTTACTAGATTAAACTTGTTACGGATAAAAGATAAGTGATATATTATCTTTTGTCCTATTAATTCAAATATTTAAATTTCCATTATCATAATCATCAGAAGATAGAAGATATAGTTGTTATCTTCTAGTTATCAATACATCCAAATATCCCGAAAGAAGATATTGAGCTTCAATCGTCTGATATCAAAAGTCCAGGTTAGAATCCTATAAATACAGCACCCACCATGGTAAAAGGTACACATAAAATTCTGACTCTCTCTTTCCATTTCTGCACACATCGCACGCCAATTGCGTTGTGAGTATTGTTGCTGTGATCTTCTTCTTCCTTAAGTTGCTTCACTTTCATAAGCTTCTTAAGAGAGAGAGAGAGAGAGAGAGAGTCTGATCCTATATAAAAACATCCAACACCACTTGTTGGACATTTCTGTTCTCTTTGAGCAGAACAGTGGTGTCGTCTGTGGGAACAATAAATTTCGAATTCCACCAATTCTCAATGGCTAATACCAGAAGGCATTAGAGGGATAGATGCGAAGAACCACCCAGGAATCCGAATCCGGAAAACGTGGTGGTAGAAGATGCACTGTCCCACACGGACTCATCCCGTGCGGGACCAGCAGCACAAGTGCCGGCACACCACCGGCTGCGCAAGAAGTCCCGGAAAATTCCCAACGTTTCATCCAGAACGCTCTCCAGTCCCTGTTGGCTCAAATGGAGAATCTGGAAAAATGTTATGAACTCCAGCGTCAGGAAGATATCCATCGGCTAATTACCCAGTTGGAGGAACGCAGTAATAGAAGAAGAGAGGAAGAACGTCGGCAAAATGTCGACCATATGGAAGACCACGCAGAAACTGACCAGCCTCATGCAGCAACCAGGAGGCAGAGACTAGAGACGTCGGCCCGCACGGCGGGAACTGGCCATAGAGATCCCGTTGACCACTCCGAGCAGGGAAGAGCTTCTCGTTCCCAACACGAGGCACTTCGCTTGTCCTCGGCCATGACACCAGAGTACGTTGCGGAAGAAAGACCGACGGGAGGGATCACCCGTCACCCCGACCAAGGTGATGGCATTTATCGAAGAAAGTATCGCCGGGGCCACCAGAATAACAGTCCATTCGTCGATCGAATAGTGGACGCTCAGTTTTTAGAGGATTTCGATGGCTCCTTCTTGTCCAAATATGATGGGAGCCAAGATCCACAGGTACATATCGACGAGTTTGATATGCAGATGTGCGTTCGTGGAATTGACGAACCCATCATATCTCGGATCTTCGGTACCACTCTAACCGGGGCCGCCCAGACCTGGTTTCACTCTTTGCCGCCGCGGTCCATCCACAATTTTGAAGATTTTGGCCAGAAGTTCTTGCTGAATTTTGCAACAAGCAAGAAGCAGCCGAAATCTGAGTTTGCCTTGGGAAAAATACGCCAGCAGCATGGGGAGACGTTGCAGAGTTATTTAGACCGATTCAAAGAAGCCGCGTTGCAAGTACAAGGTTTGGAGGCGAAAGTCCACGTCCACCTTCTGTTGGCCGGGCTCAACGGGTCTTCCCGCCTTGCCAAGTCGATTTATAAGGATTCTGTGAAAACCCTAAACGAGTTTAGGGTCCGATCCAAAAAGTACTTGGAATTGGAGCAGATGGAGATTGCAAACTCGGTTCCGAGGGAAAATAAAAAACCCTCCTCACCACGGAACTGACGCCAGGAGAATCCCCAGGTCGGACAAACCAGCCGGCCTCCAGCAAATATCCCGGCAGGCCGACCTCCATGAGGCATCCCCGACCCTCGTTTCAGGCCCGGGAGATACGAATTGAAGTTCAACAGATATGCCTCGCTGAATGCTACGCGTGGGCAAATATGGAAGGATGTGGCTTTCACCGAGATGAGGAAAGTTGACCGACCACCTCCCATAGTAAAGAGAGAAGGGCTGGATTACTCCCGGTATTGTGATTTTCACAATGGACCGGGACA
Organism: Glycine tomentella; assembly: GCA_007407185.1. NCBI lineage: Eukaryota > Viridiplantae > Streptophyta > Magnoliopsida > Fabales > Fabaceae > Glycine > Glycine tomentella. Next base: position 28,592 of record PYAF01005491.1, read on the forward strand.
CACGACCGACCAGTGTTGGGAGCTTCGAGATGCGATAGAAAGGTTCGTTCGTGAAGGCAAACTCCGCCAGTACGTGATTCGAACCCAGGGGCACCAAGCCAAAAGAAAGGCCCAGCAGGAGAGTAAGCAACGAGATGACAAGAAAAGCAAGAAGGACGAGGAGTTCCCCGAGCCCGAGTTCGAGTGCAATGTCATCACAGGAGGAATGGGAGGAGGAGGTGACACCGCCAACCAAAGGAAGAGGTACCTCAAGGAGGTAATGTCGGTAAGGGATAGGCCGAGATTCAAGGAAAATAGCGGCGGAAATAGCAAGAAAGCCGCACATTCGCTCATCTACTTTACCGAGGAAGACCTGAAAGGAGTGGTACCCGGGCACGAAGACGGCCTCGTCATAACAGGAACCGTGGCCAATTTTCGGGTCAAAAGGATATTTATCGACAATGGTAGTTCGGCCGACATCATCAATTGGAGCGCCTTCCAAAAGATGAATTTGAAGGAGGAAGATCTGAAGCCGTGCCAAACCATGCTGTATGGGTTCAATGGAGAAGGCACCGGCTTGAAGGGGGCCATCGATCTTCAGCTAACGCTGGGGACGAAGGAAGGTTTCAAAACAGAAAAAGTCACATTCACGGTGGCTGATTTCCCGTCCCCATACAATATCATTCTGGGCAGGCCAACGCTCCACAAATGGGACATTCTGATGTCCACCAACCATTAGAAGATGAAGATGATTGGGCATCTCGGCAAAGTCATTACGATTTGCGGAGATCAACGAGAATCCCGGTAGTGTTACTACAACATGATCAGAGAAACGGAGGGGGGCCCTTCTTCCCCACCTCGGGTTCGGAAAGGAGAGCCGACGGAGTCTAGGGCAGACATACACTCATCCTGAAAGCCAGTTAATTTAGTAGAGCTGGATATGCGGGATATCGAGGAGTGGAGACCAGAGCCGGTGGACGAGCTTGAAGATGTTCAGATCGGAACTTCTCCACATCAAATTACGAAGGTCGGCAAACAGTGCGATTTAGAAACCAAGGGCAAGCTGATCCAGTGCCTAAGGGAAAACCAGAACGTCTTTGCCTGGAAGGCTTCCGAAATACCTGGAATCAATCCCACCTTCTGTTGCCACAAATTGGCAATGTATCCCGGCTCTAAGCCAATAGAACAGAAGAACAGGAAGCTTGGCCCAGATAGAAGGCAAGCGTTGGCAAAACACATTTCAAGAACTGTTGGAGGCCGGGTTCATAAGGGAGATACAGTACACGACATGGCTTTCCAATGTGGTCATGGTAAAGAAACCCAATGGGAAGTGGCGGGTCTGTGTCGACTATACAGATCTGAACAAAGTTTGTCCCAAGGATTCATATCCGATGCCGAGCATCGATCAGCTTGTAGATAACTCAACCGGCTTTTAGTTGCTATCGTTTATGGATGCTTATTCTGGGTATAATCAGATACCCATGCATCCCGACGACAGAGAGAAAACGGCATTCCGAGGTATTGACGCAAACTATTGTTATGATGTCATGCCTTTTGGTTTGAAAAATGTCGAGGCTACTTACCAGCGGATGATGAATAATGTCTTCTTAGATCAAATCGGGCGAAACATTGAAGTCTACATCGACGACATGATCACAAAGACACCGACGACCGGGGACCATATCCAAGATCTGGAAGAAAACTTCCAGAAGCTAAGACAACACAGCATACGTCTGAATCCGCTGAAGTGTGCGTTCGGGGTAAAAGCCGGGAAATTCCTGGGTTTCATGTTGACCCATCGGGGAATAGAGGCAAACCCGGATAAGTGTAAAGCCATTTTGGATATGCAGTTTCCCTCCAACAAGAAAGAAGTTCAACAGTTGACAGGAAGGATGGCGGCCTTAACCCAATTTCTCCCGAAATCCGCGGAAAAGGCCCTCCCTTTCTTCAAGTTACTGAAGAAAGAGACGAGCATAGGATGGAACTCGGCATGTGAAGAGGCTTTCCAGCAGATCAAGACATGTTTAGCCTCCCCTCCAGTGTTGTCAAAGCCCGAACCGGGCGAAACCCTCGTCCTCTATCTCTCGGTGGGGGAGGAGGCCATCAGTGCTATCTTAGTCAGAGAAGTAGGCAAGACTCAGTGGCCAGTATATTTTGTGAGCCGAGCTCTCAAGAACTCGGAGCTAAGATACCAGAAGCTCGAGTAGGTGGCTTTCGCTTTGCTCACCACGACAAAGAGACTTTGTCCGTATTTTCAAAGCCACACCGTCGTTGTGCGGACAAATCAGCCCATTCGGCAAGTGCTACACAAGCTGGATTTGGCGGGAAGAATGATGAACTGGGCTTTCCAATTATCTGAGTTCGATATCCAGTATAAGGCCCGTCACGCCATCAAATCCCAAGCTTTAGCCGACTTCGTGGTAGAACTAACCCCGGCATCGTCCACTCAGAAGGAGGATAGAGTGTGGAAAGTCTATGTTGATGGCTCGTCTAATGCTAAGGGAAGCGGGGCCAGGATCATCGTCGAAAACCCCGACGGGGTATCTCTTGAGCAATCGCTTCAACTTAATTTTCCGACGTCAAACAATCAAGCGGAGTATGAAGCGTTGATTGCCGGGCTAAAACAGGTAAGAGAGCAGGGAGCGTCCCGAGAGAACGTCTTCACAAACCAAGGGCCCCCTATTGGCCAAATACTTGGCTAAAGTAAAGGAAATCATGACGAAATTTGATGAGGTGATAGTCGCCCACATCCCAAGAGAGGAGAACGCCCGAGCCGACATATTATCAAAGTTGGCTAGTACGAAAGGAGCGAGAAACCACAGGACGGTTATACAGCAGGAGCTCGCCCAGCCGGCGTGCATCATGGTCATATTAGTCGCCGAAGACTGGAGGAAGCCCATAATCAATTACTTAGAGCAAGGGGTCATCCCAGATGAGGAATTGGAGGCAAAAAGATTGGTCCGAGATGCTGCGATGTATGTGATCCTTGACGGTGAACTATACCGCCGAGGTCTACATACTCCGCTATTATTATGTCTAAGCTCGGACCAGGCCGAGTACGTGCTCTCAGAGATACACGAAGGGATTAACGGACAATACATGGGGGCAAAAGTTTTGGCACTAAAGGCTCTTCGCGCAGGGTATTTTTGGCCTACCATGAAGGCGGATGCAGAGGAACACGTTAAGAAGTGTGACAGTTGTCAGAAGCATGCAAAACTAGTATGGGTCCCTCCATCCGAGCTCAGTCTGATCACCGCTCCGTGGCCTTTTTACAAATGGGGCATGGATCTCCTGGGGTCGTTTAAAGCTACGGAAGGACAAATAAGATGGCTAATAGTGACCGTTGACTACTTTATCAGGTGGATTGAAGCCTAGCCGTTATCTGCAATCACTTCGGCCCGTGTTCAAAAGTTCTTGGAACGTAGTATAATCGCGAGGTTTGGAATCCCGGCAGAAATTTTTACCGACAATGGGACACAATTTGCCGACAGTACATTCAAGGCAATGATGACTGGCTTCCACATCAAGCACCATTTTGCTTCAGTAAAGCACCCGCAGTCTAATGGCCAAGCAGAGGCGGCCAATAAAGTTATCCTTGAAGGGCTAAAGAAAAGAATGCATGAAGCCGGCCCGAACTGGGTCGAGCAACTCTATTATGTGCTTTAGGCTTACAGAACTACGGCCCAAACAGCAATCGGAAAGACCCCATTCAGAATGACTTATGGCTGCGAAGCCATGATTCCTGTAGAGATCGGCCAATCATCTTGGAGAAGGCAACACATATTTCAGGAGAACGACAATAATACTGCACTTGCTACCAAGCTTGATTTGATAGAAGAGGTCCGTACTGCTGCCCATCGTCGAGATCTACATCAGAAGGGCAAATTGGCTCAAAGATTCAACAAAGGAGTGAGACCGAGATCTTTTGAAAAAGGCGATCTCGTGTTACGCCGAGCAGACATCGGGAATAAGAACGCCCGAGATGGGAAGCTAGCAGCAAATTGGGAAGGACCATACCGGGTTGTCCAAAATCTTGGGCAGGGAGCATATTTATTGGAGACACTAGACGGCAAGCAAGTCAAACGGACTTGGAACGCGAACAAATTGAAGAAGTATTATAGCTGGCAATGCGCAGCCAAGAAAGTCCATGTGTTTTCCTTTAGTTGGCTTTCAGTCGGTCATTGGGATCATGGAACTTCACCATGTGTTTTCCTTTAGTCGGCTCTAAGTCCGTCATTGGAATCATGGATACCACGTGTTTCCCTTTAATTGGTTGTTAAGCCCATCATAGGGATCATGGGAGTCACTGGGATTTCCCTTAGTCGGAATCACCAGAAAATTTTCATGTATTTCTCATTAGTCAATTATGTGAACCGGGAACATAAAACCCGCGCAAGTTTGTCATTGAGATCATGAACTTATGTAAATCTTCGAAGATTATTAATAAAATCCTTATTGCAAGGAACATTTTGTGCACAAACTTTGAGCGCTTAGTCGTTGTTTTATATTAACTCGGTCCTGATCAGGCCGACATAACTATTTAATCACGGGTGAATCATCGGATTTTCCGAAAGAATTACATCTACGGGTTAACGTTGCGAATATATTAACAGTTGCTAAGACGGGAACATGATCCCATCATCATATTTAATGCCGACCAATGATTCAGATTAAATAATATACTTGGCCATAGGAGCCAAAATAATGAAACATTTAAATCTTGAACGACGATTCAGGATAAAAAATACTTGGCCATTGAAGCCATTATACTGAAGAAATAAAAGTGGCAAATCAAAACTGATCAAAGCCGAGTAAAAAATTACTTAGTACGATAAATTGTGCAAAGTATTCAAAAATTGTTCAAAAGGAGCAGGTAAATAAGTACAAGTAAAACCGGCATCCCGGCCCTTTAGTTTTCGCCGCCATCCCGAGCTGGACCCTCCTCGGGCGTATCCGCCGAGCTTGGCTCTTCCTCTTCACTGTCGAAAACGGTCAGTAGCTGACCATTCCCAATGTAAGACTTGAAGTGCATGCCCTCGGTGTTCAGCTTGATGCCGGGGTTAAGAAAGCGAACTTGATCCAAAGCATTGTTGAACGAAGCTTCAGTGGACCGAGCTAGCTGTGACCGAACAAACATAAGTTCGCTGAGAATCTCAGCCGCTTCCCTAGTTTTCTTGTCGTTAAGAGCGAGCAGCTGATCACATCGGTCATGAGCGTCGGTGGCCTGGCCCCGGAAGACGTTCAGATCCGCCTCCAACTTGGTCACGGCAGCCCGGGAAGACTCGGCCTCCGCCTGAGAAGCTAAAAGCTGGGCCTGAGAAGCCTTGAGCTCAGAGGTCAGCCTGGCCACCGACTCTTGAGCCTCTTTAGTCTCGGCCCGAGATGACTCCACTTCCTTGGTTGAAGCTGCGGCACTTTCTCGAGCTGAGTCCAGCTCTTGTTGAAGTCGCCGAGTCTCGTTTTCAGAAGCTTCAAGCTCGGCAGCCACCTTGCAAGCTTTCTTGTTCAAAGAAGCTAAGCTCCGGACCAAGGTGGCAGTCTTCAAGCAAGTCAGCTCCATCGAGCTCAGCTCTTCCAACTCAGGATCAGAAAAAGGCACCAGGTCGGATTACCTCTTGGGTGCCCGAGCCACTTGGAAAAAGTCTCGAGTCATTCCCTTGTCCCAAAGAGATCGGGAAGAAAGTCGAATGTGTTCCTCGGTAGGCTCCGGCACCGAGGTAGGAGCATCAGTAGGGGCGGGGCAACAGGAATGACGTCAGCCATGGGCTCGTCAAAAATGACGACGGGTGCCTCGGCCATTGGAGGAGATGGAAGAGGGACGGAGGGAGCCTCAATAACAGGCTCGGCAGGAATTGGGGCTGGGCGGGAATCGCTGGCCGTCGCCTTGCTTTTTCCCCCTGTCAGCTTTCGCTTCTTCCGAGACTTGAGGTCCTCGAGATGAGCAGGTCGGGGAGCCAGGTTAGAATTCATCTCGACCGCTGCACAACAACAAAGTGAATGTTAGCAGAAAAGAAGTGAAATTCTCAATATTATCTTCGAAAGAGATTTAAACTAACCACATTGAATATAATAAGAAATAGGGGACAAGTTCTGCGATTCTTTGTACGACAATATTCGAGCAGCAGAGGTAGCATCAGAATCCGACAATCGAATCTCGTCTGTTCGATAAAAAGCAGGGGGTAGATCGTGATGGCTGGAAGACCAATATAATGGGAACTTCCAGGATCCCGAGGAGGAGTCAGAGGAGTTTGAAAAGAAAGGATAGTGGCCGGGTTCGGCAACAACTTTAAAAAATTTATCCTTAAAGCCTTTAAAGGATTCGGCAGAATGGCGGTCATTTCGACCTCGGAAAGAGGTCCATCCTTTCCGGTCGGCAGGTTCTTTACCTGATCGATTGGTTTGAACGGAGAAAAAAATAAAAGAATAGAGAACAAGTGCAGGGGATTTCTAATTTTTGGCAAAGAATTTCGAAGGCTTGCATGAAAGCCCAGCCATTCGGATGAATTTGAGAAGGGACAACTTGCAGGTGATCTAACACCCACATTTGAAAGTCGGTAAAGGGAAGACGGACTCCCAACCGAGTAATTATGTCTTTCTAAAATAAAAAGAAGTCAGGATCATTGCCCTCTCGGGTAGAGCATATAGGCTCACCCGGGCGGGGAAAGCAGACATAAAAACCTTCCTGGACCCCGAGGGGGAGTGAAGCAAGATCCTCGGAGCCCATCACGAGAGGTGTTGCAACACCTCATGAGCAACCCAGGGAAACCTACCTGTTAAAGCAGGAGAAAGAGTTTGGGATTGAGACCCGGTCATGGATTCCTCAGCAGTTCTGGCAACAAATGGATCCATAGCTACCTATAACAATAAAAAGGACAGTGATTAGTAAAGTACCTGGAGAGTGAATCATCAAAGGTCTAGGGTGAGAAGAGGTTGGAGCCGGTAAGGCGGAATCCTCAACAGAAGTCGGCACCCCAGCATTACTGTCCAGTCGGGGCGGTGGTGTATTGGTTTCTTTTGGAGGGGGCTTAGGAACCCTGATGGGGTTGTGCCGGCATCGATCCAGTAGGGCCTCGGCTTGTCTATTGAGATCCCTACTGGCTAAGTATATGAATTCCTCCACACAGTTTGGACAATGCTCGTATCGAATTTCAAATTCTGGCTCACATGTGGGGTTGGTCCTAGAATTGATTAAAGGGGCATTACTCGAAGGAGTATGAGCCCTGGGAGGTACCCTAGATTCGGAGGCAAGTATTGCAGATCGTTGATGTGATGATGACCCTAACCTAGAGGACCCTAATCTGGAAGGATTGGGAGGTTTGGGGATAGGGGCTCTTGAACTGCCAGGGTTAGAAGGAACCCGAAGTAAGGATTTTCTTTTTTCTTCTTCAGAAAGGGGAAGGCCAAAGAACCAGAATGCGACGCGAGGGGAAACCGATTTACGGATTTGCTCTTCTTGTTCAAGAGTATATTTCATGATGAATGGTGAAAGAACACACAGATGCGAAAAAAACACAAGAACTGGGGATTAAAGGGATATGCAGAGAATATTGATACTTAGGGTTTATGTGAAGAAGAATGGAAAACAAGGAATTAAAATGGCAATAAATAAAAAGGTAAATAAGAAGTACCTGCAATGAAGGAGAATTGATGGAGGGAGAGTCGATAACAAGAAACAAAGATGCAGGAAGAAATGAGAAGTGCAGAGGTTACAAGTGCTTCGAAGAAGAATGAAAATGCAGAATGTGTGAAGGCAGAATTGAAATAAAGTGTCTTAATGAAATAAAACGGAAGGGGCACATTAAACAAAAAAATAGTAACCGCCAGAATTCAAAAGTAGTGGATAATAACTGCTGGATATGGAAGGACGTGGAAGGGGCAAAAATGTCAGAAAGGAAATGATTGAAGCGTGTTAAGAAAGGACAGAAGTTGATCAACGAGACACGTGGCAATTAGGGACGAAAACCGTTCCATTCCTCGATATTCATAGTTGTCGAGGCTACTTTGAAAAGACAAGAAATAGCTCGGCATTAAAGACGGAGAGAAATGATTGATGGAGACTGTCAGATGATGGATTGTTTCGGCAAGGGGCAGATTGAAGTTCACCTCGGTTCGGATGCACCGTGCTTCGGATGATGGTCGCCTCGGCCTCGAACCTTGACTATCTCGGTTCGGATGCGCCGTCGCTTCGGTTTCGAATCTTGATTATCTCGGTCTGGATGTCGATCACCTCGGCCCGGACATCAATTAACTTGGCTCAAAATTTTACTTAATAATTGACTTCAGTGTTGATATATCCCGACCCTCCAGATTGCTAGATGACCGGGCTGAGGGGCATCTGTTACGGATAAAAGATATGTGATATATTATCTTTTGTCCTATTAATTCAAATATTCAAATTTCCATTATCATAACCATCAGAAGATAGAAGATATCGTTGTTATCTTCCAGTTATCAATATCTCCAAATATCCCGGAAGAAGATATTGAGCTTCAATCATCTGATATCAAAAGTCCAAGTTAGAATCCTATAAATACAGCACCCACCATGGTGAAAGATACACATATAATTCTGACTCTCTCTTTCCATTCACACTGCACACACCGCACGCCAATTGCATTGTGAGTATTGTTGCTGTGATCTTCTTCTTCCTTAAGTTGCTTCACTTTCATAAGCTTCTTAAGAGAGAGAGTCTGATCCTATATAAAAACATCCAACATCACTTGTTGGATATTTCTGTTCTCTTTAAGCAGAACAAAACTCAATGACAGCTGTATTGCACTTTCGAAAATTTGGTTATTTACCCGTCGTTTGCCTATTGCTACTTTCAATTCACCTTTCTCTTGTATTGATATGTCATTTAAAAATAGAAGAAAGAAAAAGAGAAAAGTAAAAAAAAAAAATGATGTTGCACTGTCCAGCAGCTGGCAATATGTTGCCCATTAGTTTATTGCCCATTAGTAGAACTTGGACAATATATGTTGCATTGCGATTTGCCGTAGTGCCTTTAATGTCTTTTTATGTTATAAATTATGTTTATTTGTGTTTTTTATTATTATTTATAAAATGTAGTCATGTTTATATATATATAGTTTTTAAAAATTTGTATTACCCGCATCCTAGCTTTTTGGAAAATCATGCATCCATATCCGATGCCGGTACCATACCTGTATCCTTGTAGCATATTTTAAACTAAACTTCTCAGTGCTTTTAGCACTTCAAGATCAGCAATTCCTGCCTAACTATAAAAGAACTTCGGATTTAGAAAATGACTTGTTGGATGCAATGGATGTTGAAGGTGACACTCCCCCATCTTCGATCAATGATTGTGAAAATTTCTATGTATAACCTGTCCTCGTTGCCATTGAAAGCACTCTGAATTTCCTTCTTAGTGTTGGCTTAATCAACTTGCATTGATTACTCAAGATGTTGTGTGATTACCTAGCCTGATTAGTTAGGATATATCTTGGTCCTGTAAGAAACAGAAAACAGTTGCCAAATCATCCACGAAGGCAGAGTATCGCACAATTGGTTCCACTACAACTGAAAATTCTTTGGCTACGAGAACTTCTCAAAGAGCTTCATCTATATCTCCCCGGTACACCACATGTATACTCCGACAACATTGGAGCCACATATCTATGTGCCAACCCGGTGTTCCGCTCTCGCATGAAGCATCTCTCCATTGACTATCACTTTGTTCATGACCTAGTTGCCAAGAGGGAACTCATTATATATGTCTCATGTTCCCTCCATTCACCAGCTTGCATATTTGCTCATCAAACCACATGGTTCCTTACGAGACAAATGGCTCATGACCAAGTTGGTGTTGATTCCTCCACTACCATCTTTAAGAGGCGTGTTGGCGTAATCAGCTAGTATTGATTGATGAATTACTTTACATGAATTGTATTGATGAATTTGCCAATGAAAAATTATTGTTTGAACTGTTTGAGAATGAAGCTAATATACTTAAGTTTACTATTTCCTTATCTGTGTTTCACTTCGAGATATTGCTTTGCTTTCATAGTTGGATGCTTAGGATTCCACAGTCTTCCAAAGTTTTGGGTGCATTTCATATTTGTCAGTGATAATCTCCTGGCGTGAGCCTTTATGTAGCAATTATTGACATTCATAAATTATTTTTGGAGTACAGTATAGCTATCATTTTTTCTCTGGCGACTAGGTATATTTGAATTGACTTTTATATGGTAATTCTCTAGATCTGTTATTACCATCCCATAATTCATTTAAAAACGTTATTTGTTGATAATTTTGAATATATTTTAAAAAAATTTAAAATCCATAATATTCTTTCAAATCTTATGAATTTATATTTTGTAAATCCATTAAAATCTAAATTACAAAATTCTAATCATAAAACTGATAAGAGTCTTTTACAAAATCTTTAAAGTCATTACATTCTTAAAAAATATTTTAAAATCTAAATGATTTTTATGCCAAAATAATATTTTAAAATCTTAATCTAATACACCCCTAAAATTAACATTTAATAACAATTATTTACTAATAACAAACACATAAGTGTGTCACTTCACAAATTATGTGGTCAACGTTTGGAGAGTAACAGTCAACAATTGCAAATAGATAGAAGTACCAAAATTGTAACTTAATGAAACTAAAAGGACCCAATTTTATAATTAAAAATCAAGGGATGAAAATTGCTTATTTACAAAATTGAGGGAACAAAATTGTAATTTAGTCAATATTAAAATGAATATTAATTGCTTAAGGAGATGTAGGATTTATCTGGAGTAGTACTCTTTGAAAATATATTCACCCTTTAATATTTTTATTTAATGTTTTTAATATTAAATATATTATATATTACTTTTTAAATACTAAAATAATGCTATATTTACTTAACTTTTTAGTATCAAATACATTAATTATTAATTATTTTCTTCCGGTCTTTTAATTTTTTTTTAATTCCTTGAAAAATTGTATTAAAATAGTTATTAAAAATAT
>PYAF01005491.1:49993-72583 GCA_007407185.1 Glycine tomentella
TTTGTTATGTGTTTATTTTATTTTTGTCAATTATCTGATCATGTTTATTAAATACTTACCCGAGTGTGTCTGTGGTTGACACCTGTGATGACCCCAATTTATTTGGGCGAGCAGAGGAACAGTGAAATGCTTAATTATGAAGGAGCTTGATGAATTATGTGCTGTGTTTTGGCTTGTTATCTGGATGATATCACTTGCTGTTGCTGCTTTTGGGAGTTCTGTACTATTTTGGGTGATCTGTATTATATTTTGATAACCTGTATTCTATTTTGGATGACTGTACCACAGACTGTTATATTTACTTATGCGGGAATAACTCGGACTGTGAATTATGTTAAAATTATTTTACCGTAGCGAACCGACTAGAATAGTATGTTACGTAACTAAATTCCGTAGAAAAAAAAATTTCGTAACATAATAGCGTCGACGATTAGATACGAACAACGTATTAATCTAAAATAGTAAAATAAACGGAGTCGTTATAAACACAGATATAACATATATATGTATATATAACACTGACGTATATCACAACACACGTGTCATTCCGTTGGGCACCACCAACATCAGGAATGCAACACCGATATAACATATATATATATATATATATATATATCATTGTCTGAAGAAGATCATACACTGAAGGCATATTCTCTCAGGACTTTACTCATACATATATAACATTGTCTAAGGAAGATCATCCGCGACGGGTACATTCTCTCAGGACTCATGCACAACAGATTATATAGATAACATAATATCTAATTCACAAGTATATAGAGATGACATAATATCTCATTTGCACGTATATATAGATAACATACTATCTAATTCACACATATATGTCTATTCCAAGAGAAGATCGTCCGCGACGGGTACATTCTCTCAGACATACAACATAAATAACATTGCCTGAGGAAGATCATCCGCGACAGGTACATTCACTCAGGTTTTATTCACACTTATTATAGTTATTCCAAGAGAAGATCATCTGTGACAGGTACATTCTCTCAGACATACAACATATAAATCAATTCCTAAAGAAGATCATCTGCGACGGGTACATTCTCTCAGACATACAACATATATATCAATTCCTAAAGAAGATCATCCGCGACGGGTACATTCTTTCAAGATTCACTCGTACGTATATGACTCTTCCAAGAGAAGATCATCCGCGACGACTTCATTCTCTCAGGTTTTATAGCAATTACCCACAAGGAGTTGTTCCACATTACTTTGGCTCCCTGGGAAGTCCATATTTAGTCTATTCTACTGGCCAGAGAATCTCATCAACACAACATATCATCATAGTGTATATCATATACATGTTCTCAGTCAAAGCAGTAACACACAATTTCAATACACATACATAATGACATACAATAACCATCACTCCCTCGGAGTATGGTGGAACACAGTCAATGGGAAATACTCCCAAGAACAAAGAGCTTACCTGCTCTAAGCGCTACACCGACTCTCCCAACTTTGTGGTCACAACCACCAACAACCTCTGAATCACACCCTACATAAATGCATACAACAATTATCAACGGTTCTCAACCGTTAGAATGAAAAGAAATGATATTCTTTTCCATCTAAACCTCTTTTTCCTCTATTTTCAAGTTATAAGGAATAGTCAACTAATCAGTGACTTACAGACCCTCAACAGGATCTATCTCGGCCTAATCAAGGCATTAGAGTCTCCCCAAGACTCTGCATAAGCCAATTCAAAAGAGTTCAACACTCTATCCATGACAATTCTCAATGATTAACAATATGGCTAAAACGATTACTTCAACACATTTTCATCGTTTAAATATCCTCCTAAACACATCTTATGAAGACACAAAGGCTCATACACATCATAATATCATCAATTTAACAAACATTCATCCTACTTGTAACACCCCATATGCATCCGGTGTATTATCATATTATTTTATCATATTAGCGCGGTAATTAATTAAAATTAATTACCCAAATCTTTAGAAAGCAATCCCCAAGATCATTTTTCTTGATTCATTATGTATGGTACGTATAAACAGTAAAGTAAACGAATGCTAGATTACCACACCAGCCTTAGCGATCCAGACAACGTAAAACAATGGCAGCTAAAACAAAAATATCCAAATCGATGTACCAGGAGGTTATAACCATAGATATCCATCTACCTATACATAGATTATATGTACATTGCACAACAAAATACTTTAACTGTATCCATAAAAAGTAGGCATCAGTGCCCTATTATCACCTATCAAATCCTCATATGAGGGTACACTATATACAGAAATTCAATATATACAAACAAATCCAATTTTCCCCACAGGGTACAAAATAACAACACATATCATATATATATGTTTGCACACAACAGTGAGCAGCCAAGCTTTCAAAACATTGCTCCAAGCTATACATGTATGTCGCTTACTAGGGCCTCTCACCCGGGGGTCTCTCATCCCTGTCAGCTGTACAACCTGAAAAATGTAATTCCCACACACGGGGTGAGATAAAAATCTCAGTAAGCTCAGGGTTCTTGGAGCTTCTCCTTCACCCTGGCTCACTTCCATGATCACAATACATTAATAGGCATCACAACATGATCACAACAACACATAGGCACACACAAGCTCTAATGTGTACATCATAAGTATCCAGGACCATCTCAGTCCCCTGAGACCATCTCAGTACCCAGTAAGTCATCGTGGACCATCTCAGTCCACAGTGTAAGGCCGGAACTCACACCTGTGTCATCCAACGGGAGCTACCCCTACACAAGGATGCACGCCATATGGTACCTCCGAGAATAGGCCACTACATCATGAGACCCCCTATCTCTTGGTCTTGAGGAATCTCTCCTATGGAGCAAACCAAGCTAGGAGTTGCGCTCTACTCCTAGGGAGGTCCATATCTATCTACTGGCCAGAAGATCTATCCGAAAGGCAACCATACACAGAGCACAGATACATGCATACATATTATCATGAAGAAAGTTGTAACAACCAATTCAATGCATATAAACCATAGATACACCCATCACTCTATCTCGGAGTATGGGGGGAAACACAAGTAGTGGGAAAACACTCCCAAGAACAAAGAGCTTACCTGGCACGATAGTGCTCTGCTGTCCAATCCCTGGGCTGTGGTCTCCGCCACTGACACTCTCGGTGTCCCCCCTATATACAGGCATACAGTACAATCAATCATCAATAACACCATACAAAACACCTAACAACGGTTCTCAACCGTTTAATAAAAGGAAAACATAATTCCTTTCTATAACCCTCTCATTCAATTATCTTAGGGTTATTAGAACTAACCACCTCATAGGTGACTCACAGACCCTCAGCAGGATCCATCTCAGCCTAACCAAGGCCTTAGAGTCTCTCTAAGACTCTGTATAAGTCAATTCAACCAATTCAATTGCCTTTGTCCAGGCTATATATCAATAATAATCCAACTTAGCTAAAACAGTTCTATCAACACGTTTTCACCGTTTATTTGGCCTTCTGAACAACTTTCTTAAAGGCACTTAGGCTCATATCTATCATAATACCCTTCATTTAGCCTACTCATACATATCTCAGAGTCAAAACCAAACTTCATCTAAAGTCATGTTTCAAAGTTCCATATTCATCAGAACAACCTCTGAGCATACTTTTCTAAAGAACCCAAGCCTAATTCCAATCTTAACACAAATGGGTTACTATTCATCCCATTACCAATTTGACAAATCAATCGGTAAAACTTAAGTTTCTTACCTCTAAACAGCCGAGGAAGGCTGAAGGATCACTTCTCTAAGCTCTGACGTCCTTGAATCGCCTTCTTTCTCCTCCAAAACTCAGTTTACAAAGTTCCCTAGAGGACGGGATTTCTTCATTTTAAGGTTCTCTCGAGAAATTGAAGCTGGAATCTAGCTCATGGAGGAGTTCTAATCAAGTTTCTAGTTGGGTAGGAAGTGTTTAGATGAATAATGGAGAAGATATGAAGCTCTCCTAGTGCTCCAATGGCGGAAACAGCTCAGAGGAAGAAGGAAATGAGTTTTTTTTTTGCCTTCAATTTCGTAGAAATGGCCTTTTATGGGCTCCCACGCTACCAGCGTGAGTCCCACGCTACCAGCGTGGCATACCAGCAGAAAATGGCTTTCTGGAGCACTTCCCACGCTACTGGCGTGGCTTACCAGCAGAAAATGGTTTTCTGGAGCACTTCCCACGCTACTGGCGTGGCTTACCAGCAGACCAAATGTTTTTTTTTTAGAAACCTAGGTTATTATATTCACCCCTCCTTTTTAAGAATTTTGTCCGCAAAATTCTAACCCAAAACTATTAAGCACTGGGGTGAAATTCCTATTCTTCTTTTCCATACTACCAACCCCTGCACGGGTTAGTTAAGACAAATCTGACTTGTCTTAATCTGAACAATATCAGTTCCATCACGTGTGTAAAATCTCAATTGTGACACGTGGAAAACATTATACCTTCCTGACAATTAGGGAGGCAAAGCTAGTCTATCGGTTACTGGTCTTATTCTCTGAAGAATATGGTAAGAACCAATGAACCTAGGATTGAGTTCCCTCACATCCAATGTCCATTCAATCCTTGTGACTAGAGATAGCATCAGAAATACATGATTGATCCCCTCACACAACATCAGTCATTGTCTATGATCATAATAACTTTCTGCCGACTTTGAGCTCTCATTAACCTATCTCTGATCAACCGGATCTGTTCAGGCGTCTTTTGAACCATTTCAAGTCCAAGAAGCTGTCTCACACTACTTTAGTCCAACAACCAGAAGTTCTACACCTCCGACCATACAATGTTCCTATCAGATACCATGCCCAAACTAGCATAAACTTATTATTATACGCGAACTCCACCAATAGGGGGTATTTATCCCACCTAATACCTTGTTCCAAGGTATAGGCTCTCAACATATCCTTTAAAACATGAATAGTCCACACTATCTGATCGTCTGTTTGTGATTGAGAATGCTATGCTAAGTCTCAGCTGGGTTCCAAAAACCTTCTGAAACACATTTCAAAATCTAGAAGAAATTTCAGATCTCTATCACTGACAAACTTTGTGGACACCATGTAGTCTGACAACTTCTCTGACATATCTCTGAGCCAACCTCTCTGCGATATAGTCAGTCCGAATAGGTAAGAATGAGTAGACTTAGTCAGCTTATCACACTCACCCAGTTGGAATCCCCTCTAATCTGAGGTCTCGGTATTCCAACCACGAAATTCCTGGAAATGCTATCCCATTTCCACTCCGGAATCTGTAAAGGCTGCCATAGACTTGATGGTTGCGAATGTTCAATCTTCACTTTCTAACATACCAGACATTTTGCCATATGCTCAGCTATGTCTCTCTTCATCCCTGGCCACCAAAAATTCCTCTTCAGGTCCTGATACATCTTAGTAGCACTTGGATGAACGCTATACAAACCTCAGACAACATTGCATCCATCAACTTGCCCTTAGGCGCACCAACTCGATCTCGGTACAATGCCAAATCGTGAATTTTCCAAGAAACATCCTGTTGACCAATCATAGCTCTCACATCATCATCCTACTTCCGAGTTTTTCATGTTCTCTGAATCAACTCATTATTAACCTTGGTCTCTCTCAACTCGAGACCACTAGCACCCTCTGTCACAGTCAGGTGCATATCTCAGAACCGCTCAACCAGTTCTAGTCTGAGGTCATCATGCAGGCAACACTCATATGCTTCCTGCTCAAACATCTATCACAACATTCATCTGGCCAGGATGATATCTCAACTCAAAGTCATAACCTTTGAGGAATCTCCTCCATCATCTTTATCTCGTATTCGGCTCTTTCTGATCAAACAGATACTTGAGACTCTTGTGATCACTAACCACCATTAACCTGATACCATACAGGTAGTGACTCAATTCTCTAGAGCAAGGACAACAACTACAAGCTCTACATCATAACTAGGATAAGTCTGCTCGTAAGGCTTCAGTTGCCTGATAAATGTAATATCACAATTGATATCACATAGACTAGCCATCACGGCTCTCAAACTAGATCACTATACCAAAAACAACATATACCTATATCTTAAGGGATCATCATCACCCTTTACAAGAGATACCTCAATATAGATGCATCAATACACATCCACGCCCCTGCTTGGAAACATCCCAGTACATCTCAAAGCTTCCCTTAGGGCTGGGAAGGTCAATACTGGAGTTGTAAACAACTTTTTCCTTCCGCTCCTGGAACACTGCTCGCACTCTTGGGTCCAAACAACCGGAATCCCCTTCTGAGTGAGGCAAATCAAAGATAATACTAATTGTGAGAACCCCTGAATAAACCTCCAATGGTAACATATCAATTCAAGGAAACTCTGGATCCCAGATATGTCCTTGGGTCTCTCCCAAGTTATCCCAATTGCTAGATTACTCAAATTAACTGATACGCCAGCTTCATAAATCACATGGCGAACGAATCTCATATCTGATAGCCAAAACTTACACTTAAACAACTTAGCATACCACTGCTCATGGCTTCATGTCTGAAGAACAATCCTGAAATGTTCAGCATACTTGAAGAACAATCCTGAAATGTTCAGCATACTCCGTCTCTGTCCGGGAGTAAATCAGTATGTCCTCAATAAATACTACCACAAACTGATCCAAAAAAGGTCTGAATACCCTGTTTATATAATCCATGAACACTGTAGGGAATTTGTCAGACCAAAGGAAATGACTTGATATTCAAAGTGACCATACCTAGACCGGAAGGCTGTCTTCGGTATGTCCTCAGCCTAATCCGAACATGATGATATCCAGATCTTAAGTCTATCTTGGAGATTACATCAGCTTCCCTCAATTGGTCTAACAATCATCAATCCAAGGCAAAGGATACGTATTCTTGATAGTAACCTTACACAACTGCCTGGAATCAACACATGACCTCATCCTGCCATTCTTTTTCTTCACAAAGCTCACCGGTGCTCCCCAAAAGAAACACTCAATCTGATGAGCTGCTTGAATAGCAGGTACTCCAACCGCATCTTCAACTCTTTCAATTCTAGAGGAATCATACGATAAGGTGCTCTAAGTTATTGGTCCTATACCAGGAACCAAATCAAAGGATAAAATAATTCCTCTCTCAGGTGGTAGCGGTGTAATCTTCTCTGGAAAAACACCCATGAACTCGCTCACCACCGGGATCTACAACAGATCACAGTTTGCTTATCTTTTGTCACACATGAGAAGATAAAGCCCTGATCTTCTTCTCTGATTGCCTTGTAGGCTTGCAAGACTGCTAGAAAACAAATTGGACTCAAACCAACTCGATCAGGAAACATAACAACCTTCTGGTTGCAACAATCCAACCTCATGCCATATTTGGCCTACCAATCCATACCCAGAATGATCTCAAGCATGGGTATAGCTAGGCAGTACAATTTCGCACTGTACTCTCTCCCTAAAACTAAAACTGCACATCATTATAGTATATATCACACAACACTGCTTCCTAACAACAGTGGTAACTTCCACAGGAGAAAGAATATAATCATCTACAAATTCAGCTCTAATACAATATGATCAATAAGTAAAAACAGAACAATATAACTCTAGAGTCAAACAAGACTCTCCCATCATAGATATCTATCAGAATAATACCCCTGATTAAACCAAGAGCTCTGGTCTCCTCTCTGGCATCTCCTGTGTAGATCTGTACTGTGAGGGGTGCTACTGAAGTCACTGAAGCGTCTGAAGCTCCACCGCCTAACAGTGGGCACTCTTTAACATAGTGGCCATGCTGACCACAACCATAACATACACGCTGACCAGTGGAACACACTCCCCAATGATTCCTCCCACAAGTAGTACACCTGGGAGGTGGACCTGGTCTCTGTGGTGGTACTCTCCGACTAGGGCCCTTCTTGAACCTATCTGTTGTAGAAGAAACCCTCAACACTCTGCCCTTACCCTTCCTGGCTGGGCTTGAACCACTGGGTCTCCCTTCCTCCTGTCTCAATAAATCTCTCACACCTCAGAATCCACTACCAGCAATCCTCTCTTCCGTATCAGCTTGAGGCAACTGGCCCTCTCTGTGGTGGCTAGGCACATCAGAGTGATGGCTACATCCACCCAGGTGGTGACTACTCTCACCCTCGTAGGTAGGGTGTGAAGAAGGTACTCTATCCTTTTTAAGCAAGGACCTCAACTCTGCCATCAGCTCTTCATTAGTCTTCAACAAGGCTTCATGTAACTGACGGTTTGTAGCAATCTCACACTGCATGATCTCCTGTATCTGTCTGCTTGCAGCCAACTCATGCTGCATAATTCCCTGTATCTGCCTGATTGTAGTTAACTCATGCTGTATGGCTGCCAACGCAGCCATTACTGGATCAGGCTGGGCATTCGTCTCCCCACTGTTGCGTGTAGTGTGGTGGTTGGGCTTACCCACCCTATTTGTTCCATGATCTATGGGTCTACTGGAGCTACCCACTTCGATCAATTAGCCAAGATTTCTGGGATTCTATCATGACTCTGTACATGTACACCAAAACAATGAGTTGATCAGGCCCACCACTAGTGTCCACACATGCAATAGCCATGGCAAACTAAAACAACAGTCAGGAACAACACACAATTACCATACATAATGTTTCCATCAAGAAAAATCGCTCTGATACCATAAAATGTAACACCCCGTATGCATCCGGTGTATTATCATATTATTTTATCATATTAACGAGGTAATTAATTAAAATTAATTACCCAAATCTTTAGAAAGCAATCCCCAAGATCATTTTTCTTGATTCATTATGTATGGTACGTATAAACAGTAAAGTAAACGAATGCTAGATTACCACACCAGCCTTAGGGATCCAGACAACATAAAACAATGGCAGCTAAAACAAAAATATCCAAATCGATATACCAGGAGGTTATAACCATAAATATCCATCTACCTATACATAGATTATATGTACATTGCACAACAAAATACTTTAATTGTATCTACAAAAAGTAGACATCAGTGCCCTATTATCACCTATCAAATCCTCATATGAGGGTACACCATATACAGAAATTCAATATATACAAACATATCCAATTTTCCCCACAGGGTACAAAATAACAACACATATCATATATATATGTTTGCACACAACAGTGAGTAGCCAAGCTCTCAAAACACTGCTTCAAGCAGCTATACATGTATGTCCCCCACTAGGGCCTCTCACCCTGGGGTCTCTCATCCCTGTCAGCTGTACAACCTGAAAAATGTAATTCTCACACACGGGGTGTGATAAAAATCTCAGTAAGCTCAGGGTTCTTGGAGCTTCGCCTTCACCCTGGCTCACTTCCATGATCACAATACATTAATAGGCATCACAACATCATCACAACAACACACAAGCTCTAATGTGTACATCATAAGTATCCAGGACCATCTCAGTCCCATGGGACCATCTCAGTACCCAGTAAGTCATCGTGGACCATCTCAGTCCACAGTGTGAGGCCGGAACTCACACCTGTGTCATCCAACGGGAGCTACCCTTACACAAGGATGCACGCCATATGGTACCTCCGAGAATAGGCTACTACATCATGAGACCACCTATCTCTTGGTCTTGAGGAATCTCTCCTTTGGAGCAAACCAAGCTAGGAGTTGCGCTCTACTCCTAGGGAGGTCCATATCTATCTACTGGCCAGAAGATCTATCCGAAAGGCAACCATACACAGAGCACAGATACATGCATACATATTATCATGAAGAAAGATGTAACAACCAATTCAATGCATGTAAACCATAGATACACCCATCACTCTATCTCGGAGTATAGGGGGAAACACAAGTAGTGGGAAAACACTCCCAAGAACAAAGAGCTTACCTGGCACGGTAGTGCGCTGCTATCCAATCCCTGGGCTGTGGTCTCTGCCACTGACACTCTCGGTGTCCCACCCTATATACAGGCATACAACACAATCAATCATCAATAACACCATACAAAACACCTAACAACGGTTCTCAACCGTTTAATGAAAGGAAAACATAATTCCTTTCTATAACCCTCTCAATCAATTATCTTAGGGTTATTAGAACTAACCACCTCATAGGTGACTCATAGACCCTCAGCAGGATCCATCTCAGCCTAACCAAGGCCTTAGAGTCTCTCTAAGACTCTGTATAAGTCAATTCAACCAGTTCAATTGCCTTTGTCCAGGCTATATATCAATAATAATCCAACTTAGCTAAAATAGTTCTATCAACACATTTTCACCGTTTATTTGGCCTTCTGAACAACTTTTGTAAAGGCACTTAGGCTCATATCTATCATAATACCCTTCATTTAGCCTACTCATACATATCTCAGAGTCAAAACCAAACTTCATCTAAAGTCATGTTTCAAAGTTCCATATTCATCAGAACAACCTCCTGAGCATACTTTTCTAAAGAACCCAAGCCTAATTCCAGTCTTAACACAAATGGGTTACTATTCATCCCATTACCAATTTGACAAATCAATCGGTAAAACTTAAGTTTCTTACCTCTAAATAGTCGAGGAAGGCTGAAGGATCACTTCTCTAAGCTCTGGCGTCCTTGAATCGCCTTCTTTCTCCTTTAAAACTCAGTTTACAAAGTTCCCTAGAGGACGAGATTTCTTCGTTTTAAGGTTCTCTCGAGAAATTGAAGCTGGAATCTAGCACATGGAGGAGTTCTAATCAAGTTTCTAGTTGGGTAGGAAGTGTTTAGATGAATAATAGAGAAGATATGAAGCTCTCCTTGTGCTCCAATGGCGGAAACAGCTCAGAGGAAGAAGAGAATGAGTTTTTTTTTTGCCTTCAATTTCGTAAAAATGACCTTTTATGGACTCCCAGCCCGTGCTCCCACGCTACCAGCGTGGCATGCCAGTAGAAAATGGCTTTCTGGAGCACTTCCCACGCTATCAGCGTGGCTCCCACGCTACTGGCGTGGCTTACCAGTAGAAAATGATTTTCTGAGCACTTCCCACGCTACTGGCGTGGCTTACCAACAGACCAAATTTTTTTTTTTTTTTTTTAGAAACCTAGGTTATTATACTACTCATACATTTCTTAGAGCCGAAATCCAAAGTCCACAAAATTTATATTTCAAGGCCAAACCTTCATCACAATAACCTCCTAGGCATAATTTTCCAAAGGACCCAAGCCTAATTTCAGCTCTAACTCAAATGGGTCACTATTAACCTCAAGAACAAATTCTTAAATAATCGGTATAATTCGAGTTTCTTACCTCTAAATCGACAAGGAAGGCTAGAGGACAACTTCTCCAAGCTTGAGTGTCCTTAAAATGCCTTCTTTCTCTCCCAAACTCAAACTTTGTTAAGTTCCCTTGAGAAAACGATCTCTCCATTTGATAGTTTTCAGAGAAAAGTGATGATGGAATCTAGCTCATTGAGTAGTTCCCTTTAATTTTCATGTTGGAAGTGAAATGTTTTGGTCAAGGAATGAGTGGGTATGAAACTCTCCAACCTCAACAATGGCAGAAAACGAAAAAGAAGGGAGAAGATGAAGTTTTGGCTAGAAAAATGCTCAAATGGCCCATTTATTGTGCCTCAGCCCGCGTCTTAGCGCTAATTGCACCACACTGGCGCTAACCGCGCCAAATTCCAGAGAAAAATGGCTTTCTGGAGCTAACGACGCCGCATCTGGTGCTATTCGCTCCAGGAACTAGTCGTTGCCAATTCCGTCGCTAACGCTTTTTGCGACAGAATATTGTAATTTTGTTTTTAAAACCTTGGTCATTATACCTATGCATGTGATCTAAAAAATAAATGAAGTCAACAGCGTTAATGATGGATAAAGTGTAAGTGTAACATGATCACAAATTGCTCTTATTTTATTGGAGCTTTTACTTTACGTTATTATATATATATATATATATATATATGTGTGTGTGTGGGGTGTGTGTATAGAGAGAGAAAGATGGTGTATCATGTGCGAATAATAATCTTATGTAAGAATGTGAATGATCAATCCCAACCGTTAGATTAAAATGAATAGCGAAGATTAAAACATTTTTAAATTCAAATTAAAGCTTTATGTTTAGTCCAAATACATTTATGTCTTAAAGACAAATCATGACTCCAAACTATTTTGATTAGATGCAAGTAAATAAAAATGGTAAAAGATGTGCTATTTCTATGTCTATATTTTTGAACGATGCATTCATAAGACGATCTAACATAACATTTAAGTAGTGCAATTAAGACCTTCATTTAATACTTTGTGTTTGAGATTGTTCCATGCAGAAAAAATTCTTCTAATATTTGTCAAAGTTCTATGAAGAATAAATAGAATTCACAGTTTGGAAATTACTGATTCTCATCAAAAGGCACACTCTATTGTTTCAGACTTGTTATGATGAAAGAAATGACTTAGTACAAGACACGTTAGCCTATCAACATAAATTTTGCATGAAGAAGGGACATGCATTTAATGCAAGCAATAAATGCTCCAACAAGCTTAAGACTTTAGACGAAGAGCAAAGTAACGAATTCAACCATTGTGAGACAATGAATACTTGAAGGTGAAGGCTATATTTAGAAGAAGCTTTGAAGAAACAATACACAAATCTGCTTGCTAATCATTCATTCATTATTTCTTGTAAAAAGCTCCATGCATATTTTTGTATAGATACAAAGCTCTCAAAATACCTTGTAAATCTTGAGAGAAAAAACTAAAAGTGTTGAGTGGTATATTTGTCTGTAAGATGATCATACATTAGTCATTGTGAAAACTTCCAATGTATCTTGTTAATTTGTTTAGAGCTAACAATGGCTTGGTAGGACAAATAATAATAGGTTTTAAGTCAAGCTTATGGTAAAGCTTGCATGTGTAAGAGTTAGAAGTAACAACGAAAAATACTTGTAACTTTGATAATTATTGGAAACTTCGTGGGTTGTCATGAACTTGACGTAGTCTTGGTTTTGAGACGAACCAATATAATTCTCTGTGTGCTTCATTTTTGTTGTTTTAACTGACAAAGGATTTGAATTTGTTTTTAGATCATATATCTTATTTTGGTCTACAAAGAAAACTATTTTTCTTATCGTCTAATAGAGGTTGTATCAAAACCTTCTTTATCTATTTTTAAGTTTATCTACACCAGACGATAAATGTGTTTTTGAAAAAAATTTAAATTTCCAAAAACATAATTCAACCTCCCTTCTTGTGTTATTTGTTTCTACATTTTATTTAACCGTAAAATCTCTAAAAGACTTACCAAACATAAAATAAATATATCTTAAAGATTTAATTTGAAACCTATCATCACCATGACTGTTTTTTCTGCAACTGTTGTAGCCGCCACCACTGTCAACTACCACCAACACCATGACTATTGTCATCGTTACATCCACAACCACCACTACCCCTATTATTGTCATTATGACCATCATCGTCGCCTCCAACATAACCACTGTCATGTGTTGGTGGTGACTGTAACGACATCGGTAACGTTGGTGGCAATGACGATAGTCATGACAACGATAATGATGTTGGTGGTTGTGGTGAAAATTTTGACATAAATTAATTTATTTGATAAACGATGAGTTAAATCTTTAAGATATTTTATTTTCTGTTAGATAAATCTTTTAAAGATTTTTTGATTAAATAAAACTTTAATTTGAATTTAAAATATTTTAATTTTAACATTTCATTTTAATCTAATGATTGAAATTAATTATTCTCATTCTCAAATAAGATTACCACTCTCATATGATACACCCTCATATATTAATTAATTAAATGAGATAGGATATGTTTAAACCATATGTAAGTCTAAAGATTCGCACTAAATCTACACTGTTGATATTTTTTTATCTATAAAAATTGAGATAGGATTCTGTTAAATACTTACACACTTTGTTCAACCAACTGAAACCATTGCTATATATTAATCATGTGGTTTATAATATCTTAATAAATATGAAAACTTTAATATATTTAACTATAATTAATTAGTTATCTTTAATTAATAAATTACATCTTTGATTGATTTGGTTTTTTCAAATTAATTATTTATTAAAATTATTAACAGTAATATATTTATACAAATTTTTTCATGCAATAAAGTATAAATTTATGTCTTTATTTATTATTCTCATAACACAAAAATAGTTTATTTCTGAATAGTTAAAAAAATATTTATTAGAAAATATAAAAAATATAATTATGATTTAAATTTATTTATAAATTTTATTATCATGTATTATTTATTTTATATATTTTATTGTAAAAACATTATGTAGTATTTTCTTTTAACTATATTAACAGTGAAAAATATATATCACAAAATATAGACTTTATTATGGGTAATATTTTTTAGAAAATAATATTTTGTTAATAATTTTTATAAATCATAAAAAAAAACAATCAAATAATCTAAACGATTGATTATAATTAAGTAATTGATAATTATAAATTATGTTAAAATTACTATATTTATTAAGATATTATAAACTATAGGATTAACATATATTAAAAAATCTTAATACTTACATCAGGTGTTAACGGATCTTAATATATATTTAATTAAATTATTGATATATTAATGATGACCGAACAATATTCAGGAAAAAAAATAAAATAATGACCAGATAACAACAAAACATTTACGCTCTCTGTCTGAAACGTACAATTTTTTTTTCATATATCCGTTTCCCACCAATTTAGAATTAGAATTCGGATCGCATCGCATCGCATCGCATCGCATGTGTCTGAAAGTCCCAATTTTCCCTCCACAATTTAAATCTCCCTCTAAACCAAATCAAATCAAAGCGACGCTCCTAATCTCAAAATTCCTCTATAAATATTGAATGAATGCCTTCCCTGTTTGTCATACCAAACACGCCTTCCGCATTCAAACTATGGCTTCTTCTTCTCTTTCGTCCCTCTCACTGGACACCGCCGAAGACCTTTCCCACTCGTCTGGTGAGGTTCATGTCATCATCGGTCCCATGTTCGCTGGCAAGACAACTGCCCTTCTACGTCGCATCAAATCCGAACTCAACGCTGCCAAGTAATCTTTTCATTTCCCACATTTTTCTTTCTTTGATTCTGAAATTTTGTTTTGTTTTTGCCATATTATTATTATTATTAGTTGTGTTTTGTTGTTGCGAAGAAATGTGGCGTTGTTAAAATCGAGCAAGGATACAAGATATGCAATTGACTCGGTTGTGACGCACGATGGGATTCAATTTCCTTGCTGGGCGTTACCGGATCTGTTGTCGTTCAGAGAAAAATATGGAGATGATGCTTATCAAAAGGTACTTTTGATGTTCTTTGGTTTATTTTAAGCTTAATTGACTTTTTAATTTCTGATGAATTTTATCCTAAAATTTTAATTTGGTGTATTTTATTTAAAATTTAATTTTTTTTTGTAAATTTTACCTTTCATTACTTTATTATTAACATAATTATACTTTTTATCTTATTAATTTTTGACAAATTTGACCTTTAAGTTTTATTTTTGGACAAATTTTACCCTTAATTTTTTATTTGTTGATAAATTTTATTCTCAATTTTTGTGTTTAGATAAATAACAGAGGATAAAATTCACAAATTTCTTAAAAATTAGTAAAATGTGTCTTAAGGATAAAATTTATTAATAATTAGAAATAAAAATGTAATTAAACTTTTTGATTATTTGACATTTTGAAGAGGAAAAGGACCGATAGTAGCACTGTTTTGTTTACTGGTTTTAAAAATGGTTTTTGGTTTACTTAAAGTAGTTTGTCCTTGAGTATGTTGTGTTTGGCCCTTGAACAGAACTGGTTCTTGGTTTTTTTAAAAAAAAATCATGTTTTCTAATAAAAATTTAATTTATTTTAAATGAGAAATTGATGTTGATTATGATAGAGTTATTTTAGAAAATAGTTTCTAAAAGAAAGGTGAAAAGAGAATCAAACAGGTCATTGATTGTTTATTGTTTTTGAAAGTAGATTTTTGTTTTCTAAACTTTATTTGTCACTTTATTATGTTTTTACTCTTATAGGTTTGTTCTTTGAACACTTAATAGAGCACTTGAAAAAGCAGGGAAAGAGCACGACAACATTTTTTAAATGAATTTTAGAAATGAGAAATTGATTGTTAGAGTACTATGTAATGAATTTTAGATGAAAAATTGATTGCTGAGTTTATAGCAAAAAAAAATAATTGAAAACGGAATCAAACAACCCTGACAGTCATAAATTGGCTGCAAACCCTTAACACCACAACATTCTATTTGATGGTAAGACAGGATCAATTCAGTAGTCATAGTTAACGTTTTAACTTTTGCGCTTGGTTGTGTAATTTTGTTGCAATTCGTAGTATGGTGTAAAATTTCAGATAAATATAGTTGAATTGGCTGCAAATCGTTGTAATAGTATTTTTTTATAGAAAAATTTTAGTCGTTAATTATTAGGTTTTTTTGTTAGTAAAAAAATCAAACTTGCAATTTTTTTTCTTTCTTCTTTCTCTTTTTACTGTCAACCTTTGTAATAGTGATTCCAGTAGTCTTGAAATTAGGGCTGCAATTGTGGTTACAGTTCACTTTTCAAACTTTGACTTGGTATTTGATATATGTGTTACCCTGCTTTGGATGCAGTTGGATGTGATTGGCATAGACGAGGCTCAATTTTTTGTGGATCTATACGAGTTTTGCTGCAAGGCTGCTGATGAAGATGGCAAAACCGTAATTGTTGCAGGCCTGGATGGTGATTACTTAAGGTACTACTATATTGTATTGTAGGTTTTTGTTTCAGAATAGGGTAAACTAAATAGAAAATAGAAAATGAGGTCTAAAATAAAAACGGTGAATAATTTTTTTTTATTTTTTAAAAAAGTGATATTTGAGATCTTTTAATCAATATGTGATTTTTTTACTTTTAAAAATTATTAATAAATGTTAGTAGATTAAAGCTCAAACAAATAACCTTGTTTTAGTATTTGGTTTTTCCTCGAATGCTTATTTCTCCAGCTTACCCCCTTGTACAGGAGAAGCTTTGGCTCAGTCCTTCACATAATTCCACTTGCTGAATCAGTGACCAAACTAACAGCACGTTGTGAACTGTGTGGCAAACGTGCTTTTTTCACCTTGAGGAAGACAGAGCAGAGAGAGACTGAACTTATTGGTGGAGCTGATGTGTATATGCCGGTTTGTCGCCTTCACTACGTCAACAGCCAAGTTGCGAGGAGTGTTCTCGAATCTCAATGTTAAAAGTGATTCCCTTCTTGAGGCAGCTACAGATGTTTAAGGGGGTTATTGGGAAATTGGCTTGTATGTGGCCTACCATGACTTGTTCGACTGAAACAGACATGAATAAATCTAGCTTAATCTATTAGTTTTTTAGTTTAATATATATCTATTTGTAAAATAGATCTATATTTTTATTTAGTTATAAATTTTTGGTTGAATTATTTTAAGATAATTATTTTAAAAATTAATAAATTTATTACATATTATAAATTATGATTGGACGATTTTAAATTTTTTTATGCATAATTTTTTTCTATTGTTTTCATTACCCTTTTTTATACTTACTTGAGTTTCTTAATGCTCATTTGTTATGTTACATGTTTTTCCTTGGTGCCTTGTAGGAAAATTTGATGAGTCTATTGTCTATCCTTTCTTTGACGTATCCATCCTCTTGAAGTCAGGAAACTGCTGAACAATATTTAAAAGCGAGTAAAAAACAGTCGTTAAAATATTGATTTTTTTTAATTGGTTTATGAATCTCATATTCAATTTCAGACTTACATTATTCAAGATTTCATCAAGTTATTTTAGAATTTAGTTGTTGAAAGTTGAAACATAAATTTAAAAAAGTATATATAAATAAATTTAAAAGATAAGAAAATATGAAAATTTATTACATAAAATATAAATATGAATTCATACTTATCCATATTGAAATCATAAGATCTAAGTTATCAAAAAAATCATAAGATCTATAACAATTAATTATTTAATTAGTATTAAAACAGAAATTTTATTATCGTTCATAAAATATATTTTAAAGGAATAAAAATAGTTTAACGAGATTATGAAAAAATGTAAATTTTAATGTTATATATATGTAGTATTTTTGTAAATATATAAATAAAAATAATTTTCCTTTATGTAATATTAATATTAACTTTTAAATATCACTAATTTCTTTTGAAGACAATTTTCACAATTGTATGAGTCTAAATGATAAAGAGCTAAAGCAAAAGAAGCACGCAAACAATTAGATTGGTTAGTCTCGAACTTGAGATTACCAATTCTTGACAATCACTAAGTTTCTATTAATTTATCAAAAGTTATAAGTATTTTTTCAATGTCACTTCTGATTTTTAGTGTTGCAAACTCTATCTCAAGTTTAACTTTTATTAAATATTATTATTTTCTATCAAATCATTGCTAACTCTAAATAAATCAAGAAGATTTGTTAAAAGTTTGTGTACTGACTAAGTTGTGATCGTCTTATAAACAAATAAATTACTTAATACTTTTAGTCTTTTTTCTTAAGATATACAAATTTTTTGAAGAGTTTAGTATCTATACAAAGATTTAAAAAAAACTTTATGAAAAAGAGATATTCTTGGATGGGCACAAATCTAACACATCATCCTTACACACAACCAATAAAAAATTAACAAGTAATAAAATATAAAGAAAAAATACTTACTATTTATCAGGATTAATCTAATTTCTTTTAATAAAATATAATATATTTTTTCTTAAATAACAATTTGATCATATGAAAATATATTAAATACTTATATAATAAAAATTAAATTTCTCTTGTTGTCTTTTGTTTATCTGAAATCAAATAAGCAACTAAATGAGAAATATTATTATTATTATTATCAAAATTTAAAAGAATTTTGTTATTAAACTTGATTTTTTAATTAAATAAACTTTAAAAAATTTCATAATCTAACTTGCTAAAAATAAGCCTAGGACGCCGAAAAAAACCTAGAATAATCATTTTATATGTTTTTCTAAAATATTTATGTATTTCAAAATGTGTATATAAATAGATTTTAAAATATATGCATAATAATATATTTGATATATTATACATAAGATACTTTGCATAATATATTTAAAATATATTTAAGAAATAAAAAACTAAACAAAAAGTTGCATACGAGAAATGGGTGGGTCGTGTTGCCACCTAAAAAAATAAGAGTTTTAGTTAAAAATAGTTCAAAAGAAAAATAGAGACGTCGAACTCCTTCGGTTATATTTGAAAAAATCATATAAATATATTAATAATATTATTATTAAAAAAATACATATAAAGTATATTTATAAAAAAATCATTTAGTTAATTATAAACAAAGGATACAAAAAAAGATTTTTTATTATGTAAATATTAAATATATCTTCATAGGATTAAATCATCATTTAAGGAAACATATTATATAATTTTCCTTGTTAAAAAAAATATTAATTCTAATAAATGATAAATATTTTTTTATTACTTGTCAAATTTTTATTGGTTGTGTGTAAGGGTGAGGCGTTAGATTTGTGTCCACCTAGATTATCTCTTACAAGAAAGAATGAAATAATATGTTCGCGTAGATAATTTGTATCTTTTTTCTTCTAAGTTTCTTTTATTTATAGTCTTCATCTTCAAATATTTGTTGTCCCACAAAGGTTGAATTCTTCACTCTTGTTCTTTGTCTGAAGTCTTGAGCCTATTGAAGCATTTAATGCTTACATTAAATGTCTGTCCCTTCTTCATGCAAATTTCATATTGATAGGGGCAAAAGAACCTAAATAATACAATTTAAATAAAAAATTACGAATTTGGGACTATTTGGAAACTATTTACAAATCTTGGGCACTTGGTCACGCCCAGAACTGGGCATGACTGGTCACGCCCAGAACTAGGCGTGAATAGAGGGGCAGTCACGCCTGGCTCCAACTCTTTATAAACCCCAAATTTTTACTATTCCCTCACTTTTTATTATTTTGCCTTCTCTCTAAAAGTTCTGCCTTCTTTCTAAAGGTTCTCTTTTGGGTTTTGAGCGATTTATCTCAGCACCGAAAGTCTGCCAACAAGTAAGTTAATTTATTAATTATGCGTTTTATTTAATATATTATTTTGTTGATTTTTAAATTTGTTAGAGCCATATTATTTATTTGGTATTGTAGAAAACTATTAGATTTTAGGTTATAGGATTTAGTTTAGTTTAGGGTTTAGTGGTAAAGTACAATAATATAAGGCTTAAGTAGAAATCCGTTAAATTTTAATAATTTTAGGCTTATAGGATTATAGAAAATCGCTAACCCTAGGGAATAGTGTTTAGGTTTATAGGACTCTGTTGGAGGTGGAAATGACGTGTGGGTATGCGATAATCTCAATTTTGATGATGAATTAGAATCCTTTGATCGCTGCTTGAGAGTCTTAGAGTTGGTGGGTATGGAGTGTATACAACAATACTCGCCAAATCGTGTTGCTATGCAATTCAGAATGGATCAGGACATTCCTGGTATATGCTAGCACATCACAATGAGAATCCTTGGATAAGTTATAGTCAGCCAGTAATGGATACAAATTTGTACTTGTAAATTAGCAATAGTTATATTAAAGTGACATATGAATTTATATCAATTCGCTGATATTTCTCTTTATATTGTTACTTTCACCAAGAGAAATATCAGTGAATTGATATAAATTCATATGTCACTTTAATATAACTATTGCTAATTTCCAAGTACAAATTTGTATCCATTACTGGCTGACTATAACTTATCCAAGGATTCTCATTGTAATGTGCTAGCATATAACAGGAATGTCCTGATCAATTCCGAATTGCATAGTAACACGATTTGGCGAGTATTGTTGTATACACTCCATACCCACCAACTCTGAGACTCTTAAGCAGCGATCAAAGGATTCTAATTCATCATCAAAATTGAGATTATCGCATACCCACACGTCATTTTCATTGCAGTGCTGTAGCAACTTTAGATTCTAGGTTATATGATTCAGATTAGTTTGGGGTTTAGTGGTAAAGTACAACAATTTTAGTTTTTAGGATTTATTTTTCAAATTAAAATTTTTTGAATAAATTTAAGTAGTTCAGTTTAGGGTTTAGGTAATTTATTTGTATTGTAATTTAATTACAATACATTAATTTATTAACTATAATATTATTTTGATTAATTAAAATAGTCTCATAGATGATTCATCATCTTCGGCGTCTTCACGGTCTGGATCCAATGACGAGGGTCACGTAATGGATTCGACGACCCATGTTGTGTCTTCCCCGTATAAATAGGGGGTTTTGTAGAGGCGTATCCAGAGAACTCACGTTTCACAGGCTGTGTGGAACGAGGACATATGTCGTGTGTTAAAGACGCGACATGGTAAGGTTTCAAGGGGCCCAGACTGCGACGATATTCTTGCAATCGTTGCGACGATGTTAGGGCAGGCTGGATTCCTACATGTCGCACACATGCGACATATTCAGGTATAAATTTTGTGATTGAAGAATTTTACAAATGAAGTAATTCCTATAAGTGTTTTTTATTTATATCTTTGCATACGCATTAATTATTTTAAACTTGACTTCAGATCGATCCTGCGCTTATCAGTGCTTTGGTTGAGTGATGGAGACCAGAGACACATACGTTCCACATGCCGCAGGGCGAGATGACCATCACGTTGGAAGATGTGGCTGGTATATTAGGTTTAGCCAGTGACGTCTGACGACTGGCCCACCATCATTTAGGAGGTCTTTGGTCATCCTGCTCAGGAGGCTGAGGTAAGAGGAGGATTCCTGCGCATGTCCTACTTTGATAGGAATTATGCGCACTGAGGGGAGGTGGGAGGGGAATTGGTAGAAGTCATAAGGTTTACGAAGGCGCACATCGCGCGTATGATTGGAGCATGGCTTCTACCTGACAGATCCGGCAGAAGCACTGTCGGCTGTCGCTATGTCCCTTTGCTGGCAGGGGGTATGATAGATATAGCCAGTATAGCTGGGGATCCGCGGTCCTCGCACATTTGTTTAGACAAATGTGCGAGTGTACAAATCCAGATAGGAGTGACATTGGTGGGTGTCACGTGTTTCTACAGATATGGGCGTGACTCAGATTCCCACCCATTGCTCCAGCTATACATCAGCCTACTCACCAAGAGTGGCATTACGGCTACAGGTATGTGTTATTATTTTCTTTTATTAATTAGGTAACAACGAGTCTTATAAGTATTCTAATGTCATTTATTTTAAAATTAAGTTTAATGCTCTAGGGAGGTTTCGTCCACACGACCTTTCGTGGTATCGGGTTACGTTAGATTTCCTTGCTCGGGATGAGGTACGTGTTGTTATTTACCTAAGTTTTGGTCGGTTCACTCGGTTAGTGTGACGACCACTTCTACTTCTATTTCTATTACGTATTTATTTTATTTACTACAGATTTTTTTTCTTCGAAAAACGGAAAGAATGAAAGTTCCAATGAATCCTTGTTAATTTTAAAAAAACGAGTTTAGAATTGCAGGTTCAAATGAAAATTCCGCGATATTAAAATGAGTTTAGAAATGATAAAAGATTCGCGTGTTA
>PYAF01005491.1:72683-83429 GCA_007407185.1 Glycine tomentella
TGTAGTAAAGTTCCTAGAAATTCTATTCTAGATTTTCTTGTCACCTATTAGTAATTTGTTACCTAGGAGTATTGTATTGAAATTTTTCTAATCTCTATTCTAGGTAAAAAAAATCCTTTAATCACATATTACTAATTGATCTAAAACATTTCCTAAATTACACATTTAGCACGTATATAAAAAATATTGGGGTGTTACAGTTAGTTACATCTTCAACATTGTTGATGATGGGGATGCTAGCAAACTCGTTCTTCGTTGGAAGTGCCATCGTTCATGGAGAGTTTGAGAAAATAGAGAAAGTTTTGAAGCTTTTAAATACTTAGACGATGATTTTTCTCAAGCATAAATACTTTTGAGAGATTAAAAATTCTAGGAACTTCTCTAAGTGCCTAAATTTTCCTTTTGTAATTTTTCAAAAGAAGAAGAGAGAGATTGATGTAAAGGCTCAAATCTCATTAACTATATTTTGAAAATTGTTTTTCAATCATGGCAAGAAATACAATGCACGTTTCTCAATAAAAACTAAAACATTTTAATCTTTGTGAGCATGTTTCCTCTTCCATCTGTACATGTTAACACACATTAGTACCAATAGATTAATGATAAAAGAGTAAGACAATTCTATCATTAGAAAAGAATGTTTCATTAATATGATAAACTAGTCATATTTAAATGTTCCCTTATACAGACGAAGCGTTCTTCAGACAAAGGCTTAGTGAAGATATCAGCCCATTGATGATATATGTCTACACATTTCATATCATAAACACCTTTTTGCAAATAGTCATGAATGAAATGATATCTTATCTCAATATGCTTAGCCATTGAATGTTGTACAAGATTTTTAGATAGGTTGATTGCACTAGTGTTGTCATAAAACACTAGGATATTGTTTTCAAAACTAGAGTAATCTTCTAATTGATACTTTACCCATAACAGTTGTGAACAATAGCTTGCAACAAACACGTATTCAGCTTCAGTTGTAGATAAAGCAATGGAGTTTTGTTTCTTTCTACTTTGTCTCTTGCATAGTCTGCATCACAGTATCCTACTAACATGAAGTCTTGACTTTTTTTTATTTTTATAAAAAGGACATTGGTTATGGGTACCCATTAGATAACGTAAGATCCTTTTCACATCTTTCAAATGTTATTCATGAGGATCAAACTAAAATATAGCATACATACATACATTATGCATAATATTAGGTCTACTAGAAGTTAGATATAGAAAAAAGCCAATCATACCTCTGTAGTTCGTTTGATCTATTGGTTTACCTGATTCGTCTTTGCTTAGAGGATTAGAAGCATGCATTGGAATTTTCACAGCTTTAGGATCTTCCATTTTAAACTTCTACAGAAGTTCCTTAATGTATTTCTATTGATGGATATAGATACCCTTGTTGTCTTGCTTGATCTGAAGCCCTAGAAAGAACTTAAGTTCTCTAAACATGCTCATCTCAAACTCACTCTTCATAAGATCAAATAATTCCTTGCACAAAGATTCATTAGTAGCCCCAAAGATAATATCATCAACATATATCTGAATTATAATGAAATCCTTGCCAACTTCTTTTCTAAAAAAGTTGTATCTACCTTGCCTCTCATAAAACCATTTTCTAAAAGAAAAGAGCTCAGTCATTTGTGGTGGCTTGATAATTTAGGGAATTTTTTGAGTGACAAGGTTAGTATTTTGAAACTAAGAAGTGTTTTGAACAAGGTTCGCACTTTGCAATTGAGTCAGCAGTGGTTCATTTCTAACAAGTCCACCATCGATGGAGGTGTATAATTGGGTGAAAGGCCGTATGGAGGCCATTGGACCTCCAAAGGACCAACTTGTTGCATAGGTCTATTGATATGTAGAGTCAAAGGCACCATTGATGCCTGTGGTTGCCCCTTAATTGAGGTAAAGCTAGGTAGGCATGTAGGAGTGACTGTTGTTTCTCTTTTATTTGTTGAAGAGGTCTCCTCTGAGATTTTATTTTCTAACCCACGTAGCGCCTCTAAGATTTGCGTCATTTTCTCTTTTAGCTAACTAGCGTCATTTCTTAGATCCTTATCATGTTCTTTTATTTCATCCATGATCTTTTCTTAGGATCATATTCTATAGGGGTGTCGAAGATACAATTTTCCTTCTTGATTTTATTGTCTTTTGGATACAAAAAATTGTAAGCATAACACAAAAGGAAAAAGGGAAGCAAAAGATTTGATCCTAGTGTTCAATATTGAAGTAGATTCTCCACTAAAGATAGTCACCAAGTAATTGACACTCATTCCAAGAGAGCATTCACCCTTCAATAGACAAGGTCACCATATTCTCAATTAAGGACCAATCGCCTCATAATGCAAATGCGATTGACAATTCTCTAAGGGAGTATTTGCTCCTTAATAGAAAATGTTTGATAATAGATGACTATGAATATCCTTTATATTGAACACTATCAAAACTTTTTATTCTTGAGTGAACCATAATTAAATTAGATGATTGCAACCTATTATGCTCTTGATGCATGTACTATAATATGCATGAACCTTAATATTTTTTTGTTTTGTTTTTTGAAATGCATGAGCTTTTTATTCTAAAAAGGCACTAGCATGACTAACTAATGATCAATACATTGGATGCAAAAGGAAATGCATGCTATGCATGAAAAAGTTAACATGTTGATATTCCTAAATGCATGTTATAATATGTACAAAATGATGAAGGATAAGAAGTACATTCCTCGTGTGACTTATTAAGGTAAAAACCTAGGGTAGGATATTCCTAAATGGTTATGGTCCTAGTTTTGGAAGGTCACTAAGTCCACATGTTAGTGTAAAGCTTTCATGGGTGGATCTAGATTCCTATAATTTATTGGTTCACATATTGTCCTCATCACAAAGATAAGGACACAACCCATGATTCAACAACAAGAAGGGATAATACTCTTTCAATATGACTGACCGTGATACCAGTAACAATCTGAGTGGTAACTCAACAACTATCAAGTGGGCATCATGCCCCTCAAGAACAATTTGAGGCACCTTCTACTCTTAGGCTCGCACATACTCAAGTATAGATCCCCAAAAGTGTCCGAGGTAAGTGAGCGTGGAGTGTGTGGAGGAAAAATAGAAACTTGTGACACTAAAAACAACCTAAAAATCTGCACAAAGAAGAAACAACACAAATATATAAAATAATAATAGTCTTCTAGCCTAGGGTTACCACAAAGCAAACTATATTTACATAAAAACAACAGAATATTTACAACAAAACAAACAAGAAAATACAAGAGGGGTAAAATGAATATTTGTAAAAAGTATATAATTTTGCACAATTAATTATATCAGGCTTGATTCTCAAGATCCCTAGTGGAGTTGCCATCTCTCAAAATGGTCTGTGAAACCAATGATAGATTTGATAGTCAATTATGTGTAGAGAATGTATTAGCACCTTACAATCCCTATTAAAAGCAATACCTATTAGTAATTGCACAAAATAATATAACTTTACAAACATTTATTTTCGTCAAAAGAAAATAGTTTATTTATTTATTTTTGATAATGGTTATATTTTTATTTTTTACTTAAGGGAAATTAACTGTACTTGAGAGTTTAAGCTAACAAATGACTAATCATTAAACCCTCATAATCAAATAACATTAAAGATAAAATTTTTATTCATTAAGCTATTGATGGTTGCATATCCAAATAATTAAAAAAAGACAATAACTTTATACATAAAAGTTTTAGATAACAAATGACTATTTCATAAAATCTTAATATTTAAGCAATATTAAAAGGTAGAAGTACTACTCAATTAATGTCACAATCCATTACATGAATTAAAATAATTATTTTTAAAATTACAAATAAATAGAAATAAAAAAAACAAAGTCAGAATTTGTTTTCCTTACAATGAATTATATTATTTTGACAAAAAAAATAAACAAATGGTGAAATTATTAATGCAATTGATGCAACATGCACACACCACCAAAACTAGAATCAATACATATCCATTTTGATTAAAATAAAAGAAAAAGAAACTCAAAACCTAAACTAAATTTTCCAATATTCAATTCTTATCCTACGTACAAGAGCATACATTTCACATTCAAAGGCACAAACAAATTAAAACATACATTCTTATCCCTTATTTAGAATCAAATGAAATGTTAAAACTGTTGGAGGTAAGGAGGTTTGAGAGAGAGAAGGGTTTAGTGTTGGGTGCTTGAAGTATTACACTAAGAGGCATCAAATTTGGAATGCTCAACAGTGTTACCTCCAGCTTAGGGAAAACCCTAGTAATATAGCAAGCTATTGGGCTCCAGCCCATATAGACCCATATAATCATACAATAACCTATTGGGCTTGTATGTGAACATATTATTATTTAATATATATATATATCATATATATTCAAAAATCTTCTCCTATGTTCACCATACATCATAATCCAATAAGGTAGTCAGTGTAATGTTCAAAGAAACATGAATCATCCCCATCCAGTCCAAGACAATCAACTCGGATCGGTAGTTTTAATAACAAAATATTAAACTCAGACAATATTTGCAATCAAACTAAGTGAATTATCATTCTCATGAATCCGTTTTGAGATCAATATATCAATATAAATACCAAAAGTTTTATATTAAATCTAAGCTCATCCAAATCCCAATATCTCAAAATCAGTTCACAACCAACATATGCATAATAGTCAAGTATAATTAGGCCAGTCAAAATAGTCTAAGGCCTTACAAATATAAGAAATAAGCATAATAATCATAATGTTCACAAAATAGAAATAACAAAATGTAAGTCTCAAGTAAATGGACTCCAACATAACGGGCAATAGCAGGTGAACTGTCAAGTTCCCTACTACTCTAAGTCTCATGTAAATGGACTCCAACATAATGGGCAGTAGCAAGTGAATTGTCAAATTCCCTACTACTCTAAATGATATATTCATATATCAAGTTGGTCGTCCTCCTAAGGATCCAACTTCTTAATAAGTTATCCTCCATCTCTCCATCCCTTGTAGAATGTCAAATATGAATTTCATATTATCATGATTTCAATCATTTGAATAAACTACTAAAAATGTCTAGTTCTACTAAAAGAACTTAGCCTCATATCATCAGGCAAAGAAGAACATATATCAATGTCATAAAGCATCATAACATCATGTTCATAAGCATCAAGCCAGTTTCATAAATTATGAACAAGGCTTAAATAGTTTAAGTTATAAAGAGCCATCAACCTAAGTTTATTTGTAAGAGAATAACAATTGTCTCATTTCACAAAGTAAGACTAATAGTCACGTCACTTACAATAACCTAGTCTTGTAATGTCAAGTTTCAATTAAGAACAAGACCAATAAGCTTCTTATATAATCAACTATTTCTATATTTCAATTTGGAATGTCACAATTACTAATTCCTTAAAGTCAAATAATCTAACATTAATTTTGGAATGAGATCATTTAACCAATAGGATAGGCCAACCTGGTAGGATTGTATCATCAAGTTTTTGGAATGACACAAGCTTCCCAGATAGAACTTTGAATTGGATTAAAAATCATCTCATCAAGTTTGGAATGAGATAACTCACCCTTTTCAAAATAGTTAGCAACCACGATCGTCGATGAAACATATAAATTGTACTTATCATTTTGCCAACAAAAGAAGATTCGATAATTCAAAACACACAATTTAAGGTAAGTAAATGATAATTAAGACTTGTCTACATAGTCTTTAACCCCATTTCCCCCACTGTTTTGAATAATCGATCTTTAGGCAAGCCTTTTGTGAGAACATCGGCCATGTTATCCTTTGATCTCACATAAACCAAAGTGATAACTCCTTGTTCTCTCAGATAATTCAACAACGAATGTCTCAATCTCACATGTCTTCTCTTTGAATTAAAGAGAGCATTCTTTACGACTTGGACTGCTGCTTGATTATCACAAAATAAACTTAAAGAATTAATCTTTAGTTTAGTAAAAGAAATATCCATAATCAGATTTTTTATCCACTCTGCCTCTTCACCAGTTGAGACTAAAGCAAAAAGTTCTGATTTCATTGATGACAATGCAATACAAGTCTGTCTTTTGGATTTCCAAGTAACAGCAGATCCACCCAGAGTGAATACATATCCACTGGTGGATTTACTATTTCCAATTTCTGAACACCATGAAGCATCAGAATATCCATCCATAGTTGGAGGATAACCATAATAACATATAGCATAATCTTTAGTACCTTTAAGGTACCTCATTAGCCTACTGAGGGCATCCCAATGCTCTTTACTGGGATTACTAGTGAAACGACTCAACATGCCAACTGCAAAGGCTATGTCAGGTCTAGTGCACTCATAGCATACATGAGACTACCTATCAATTTTGAGTACTTTAACTGATCCACACTGGTCCCTTCATTAGAACTCAGTCTTTTGTTATAATCATATGGTGTCTCACTCGGTTTACACTCACTGTATCCCCAGGTAGAAAGTAGCTGCTCAATATAATGAGTTTGGCTAAGGGAGATAACTTGCCTTTCAAAGCTTACTTTCATACCGAGAATGGTATTAGCTATACCAAGATCTTTCATGTCAAATTCTCTAGCTAAAGTGGTTTTCACATCGCTCACTATAGAATGATCTGAGCCAAGAATTAACATGTCATCAACATACAATCATATGATGACCATCTTATTTGACATGAAACGATAGTAAAGACATTTATCTGAATAATTGGACTGAAAACCATAACTCTTTACCACCTTGTCAAACCTAAGATGCCACTCTTAGGTGCTTGTTTAAGACCATACAAAGATTTGTTCAATTTATAAACTTTTTCCTTAAGGCCTTTCATGACATACCCTTCAGGTTGTTCCATGTAGATTTCTTCATTTGACTCTTCATTTATTTGATGCACTACAAAGTGTTCAATAGATGCCAAAGCAAGAAGAATTCTTATAGTTAACAAATGACATACAGGTGAATAAACGTCAAAAAAGTCTATTCCACTCTGCTGTTTAAAGCCTTTAGCTACTAAACATGCTTTATATCTAGCTATTGATCTGTCACTATTCAGTTTCTTCTTTAATACCCACTTACAACCTATAGCCTTAGCCCCTTTTGGCAAATTGACTAGCTGCCAAGTGTGATTCTGTAGCAAATAACTCATTTCATCATCTATGGCTTTTGCCCACAGTAAGGATTCCCTAGATCTCATTGCTTCTTGATAGGAGAATGGATCACCCTCTATATGGTAAGTGACAAAGTCCTCACCAAAACTTTTAGAAACTTTATCTCTTATAGATTTTCTAATAGGGATTGGTTCAATAGCCATTTGTGTGAGATTAGTGTCAAAAGGACAAGCTATAGATTCTACAGGAGATTCTGAAATCATATCTGTAGATCCAAAAACCTTCAAGTCAAGATTGCTAACAAACTTGTACTCAAAGAATTCTGCATCTCTAGATTCTATCACTGTATTAGTAGATAGATCCAAAATTTATTTGCAACACTATCTTCTGCACTACCTAGATATACGCAAGTAATTGTTCTAGGTCCCACCTTAGGCCTTTTAGGATCTTGTATCCTTACATAGGCAACACAACTCCAAGTTTTAAGGGTATCATATCTACAAGGACGTTTGTGCCATATCTCATAATGTGTCTTAGATAATTTAGGGTGCGACAACCTGTTTAAGATGTGATTAGTAGTTAAAACAGCTTCTCCTTAATAGGAGGAAGGCATGCCAACTATAAGTAACATAGAATTTAGCATTTAAGTTAAAATTCTATTCTTACGCTCTGCAACACCATTTGATTGGGGTGAGTAAGGAGTAGGGGTTTCAAGTATTATGCCTTCCAAAGCACAAAATTCCTTGAACCCAGTCATTGTATATTCTCCTCCTCTAGCACTCCTAAACCTTTTAATTTTCAAATTAAGTTGATTTTCAACTCTAGATTTAAAAATCTTAAACTTCTCAAAAGCCTCATCTTTCGATTTCAACAAATAAACATGACAGTATCTAGAGAAATAATCTATGAAAGTGATTAGGTACTTTCGACCCCCTCTAGTGGCATAGTTTTTAAAGTCACAAAGATCAGAATGTATAAGCTCAAGAAATGTTGTGCTTTTAGAAACCGACTTAAAAGGTTTTCTAGTGATCTTAGTCTGTGCACTCACTTCACATTTGTCAAATCGAATAGCAGTATCTAATGGAATGTTGTGAGTTTTAGATAAATGTTGCATTTTCCTATAGTTCACATGTCCAAGTCTATTATGTAATAATTTTGGAGCAATCAAAGTAGAACTAACATGGTTTATGCTATCAATATCTAAAATCAATCTATACATGCCATTGATCATAAATGCACAACCGAAGTAGCATTAGTTAACAGATAAAGTTATTCTACCATTCATAGTTGAAAAAGACATGTCGGCTTTATCAAGTAAACTCATAAATATTAAATTCTTTTTAAGTAAAGGTACTACTTTAACATGTTTCAAAGTTAGTAACTTACTTGAAGAAAGCACCAAATTAGCAGTTCCAACATGAGTCACCTCTGCCTCACCACCATTACAATTTTCCACTATGTCTTTCACTTCTATGACCTCAGTGAGTAAATTCCCATCATTTGTCGCATGACATGTAGCACCACTATCCAACCACCACTCAGAAGAGACACTAACCTTTCCATTGTTCATCATTCCAATGAAGGCTTGAGGCTCAGGTTCACTAATTAGCATATTAGCCTCATTTTGCGATGTGTTGTTGTTTAACATCTTTGGTAGCTTACACTCTGCTGCCCAGTGATCCCACTTTCCACAGTTATGACACTTGCCCTTCTTCTTCTTGAAGACAATATTTTTGGCCTCTAACTGCGAACAGGATTCACCTTTTGGTGGCTTGGACTTTTTATGATATTTATAGGAATGTGAAATTAAGTTAGCAACTGACTTTTGTTGTCCTACTTGTTCCAAACTCTTCCTACAAATGTTTTGATCTTCAATATGAATGTACCTTTTTAATTCATCCAGCCCCATCTGTTCTTTTAGTCTGTGCATGTCAATCTTAAAAGAATTTCATTCAACAGGTAGCTTACTCGACACAAGACCAACAAAGAGATTATCAGACTTGTCCTTTGTTAGATCGTTCCTCATATTCTCAAGTTCAATTAATTGAGAAGTGATGCTTGAGTTCATATTTAACTTAAACTCAAAGAACTTCTATGCTAGAAGAGTCTTAGAAAGCCTCTTTTGTTTTTGAAATTGACTGTTTAAGTGATCCCATATCTCCTTTGCAGTCTTATACTCACTATAAATCATAGCTAAACGAGGATTTAAAGAGTTTAACAAGTAATCTCTACAAAAATCTTCATCTTTAATCCATTTATATTCATCCATATTTTCAACAGTAGATGCAAAATCACTTAATACAGTATAGAATATATCACGTTCCTTCAGGCCAAACTGAACATGAAATTTCCAACCATGAAATTCAATGACATCAAAGGATTTCAGCTTTATGATATCATGAGAGTTATGTTTTGCCATTTTAATCAAAGTAAAAGAGTTAGAAAGAGTAAACCTTAAAATCTTCCAAAGTATATCAAACCTTCTAATTCTTCAAAACAGTACTGTAGAGGTGAAATTTGTCAAATTTGACCCCAAAAATGAGTCCGGAACGCCCAAAACCTTAGGAACAATGATTTTTGGTTGCCGAAGACTTGTTGAAAAATCATCAGAAAAGTTCGCTGGAGAAGACGAACCAGTTGCTG
The DNA here is from genome assembly GCA_007407185.1 of Glycine tomentella. Taxonomy (NCBI): domain Eukaryota; kingdom Viridiplantae; phylum Streptophyta; class Magnoliopsida; order Fabales; family Fabaceae; genus Glycine; species Glycine tomentella. Next base: position 82,459 of record PYAF01005491.1, read on the forward strand.
GAAAGTTCATCGGAGAAGACGAACTAGTCGTCGAAAAACTGCAGAAACTTCCAACGGCTATAGCTCCTTCGTTTGACCTCCATTTTTCGCAAATGACCACTCAAAACGATCGTCTCGACGAGCAGAATAAAACCCATAAGGTTTCAACTCACGAAATAAGCTGAAATTTCTAGGATCTTGCCTCAAAAGTTGCGGCTGCAAAGTTTTCAATCTCAAATCTCGGTGAATCCTTCCGTCGAAACATGAAAGTGATCACACCCTTCAGTTCCTCTCGATGAGATCTTCAACACAACACCTTATTCGCTCAAATCCGATACACGAAGCCAATACTTCAAGATTGTTGGAGGTAAGGAGGTTTGAGAGAGAGAAGGGTTTTGTGTTGGGTGCTTGAAGTATTACACCAAGAGGCATCAGATTTGGAATGCTCAACAGTGTTATTTCCAACTTAGGGAAAACCCTAGTAATATAGTAAGCTATTGGGCTCTAGCCCATATGGATCCATATCACCATACAATAACTTATTGGACTTGTATGTGAACATATTATTATTTAATGTATATATATATATATATATATATCATATATATTAAAAAAAACCAATACAGATTCTACACCCACAATGAAAGATATAACGCTGCAACGACACACATAGAAGACACAAATAAAGTAAGAAAAACACCAAGGTTTTTAATCTATTCTTTTATTATTTTTAACCGACTCAAAATTCATATATGTAACACCCTCATTTTTACGAAATATTTGTTAGATTTTCTCATTTAATTATTTATTTTACAAGGAATTAGTTTTAAGGAAAAAAATGACGAAAATGCCCTGAATATTTTGAAAAATTACAAAACTGCCCTTAGATATTTTGGAAAGATATTTTAGAATGGAAATTTACCTAAATGCCCTTGAATATTTTGGAAAGGACAAGAACACCCTTAGATATTTTAAGATAATTGGAGACAAGG
>PYAF01005491.1:87029-129830 GCA_007407185.1 Glycine tomentella
TTAAGATTAAGTAAAGCTTTCTTTATTCTAGGAATTCAAGCTTGCCTACCATGTGTTTGATAATTGGTTACAATGAATGAAATATGTTTAAGAGTTGTTGGCTTGAATCCTTGTTGTTGAATTTGAATTATAATCGCATGGTTGGTTGCTTTAGCAAAAGTTATGTAATATTTCATGTGTTGTTGAGTGTTTCCATAAAGGCACATCATATGTTTGATGAAATGTTCTAAAGAAACAAAGATGAATAAAGTATTGGAATCCTTGTGTTGTTAAATATGTTGCGATTATTTATGGATTCCACGAGTTTTGTTGAGCTATGGCTGTATGCTTAGACTGTGGAGTAAAGCTTTCTATGATGTTTGAAAGAAGCTTTACATGTTGTTTAAAAAGCATATGCCATGAGTTGTGAAAGATGTTGAGCTTGAGATGTATGAGAAGAAGAATAATTAAATAATAAAAATGGATCATTCATGCATTTCATATGCATATGCCCTGCGGGGGTTAAGCCGCGAAGTTGTTGGTCAGATAGCTAGAGTTGAGATTCGGACGTTCTAAGGTGATGAGCTGGGGGATAGCCACAGTGGGGAGATCACTTAGCCATGATGATCACATGTTGTAGGTGTGAGTCCTTTTGCAACATTGACCTATCCCGACTGGCCAATCCAACTCACGAGGTGTTAAGCTATCTTGACTGTGGCCACTGATAATGAGATGTTGAGAACCTGAGATCTCAGTCATGCATCATATAAAGAAGATGAGCATGCATTATATGCATTATCTGATGAGTACGTTGTGTGTTAAATAGATAATATGACTTAATTCGTGTGCTAGGTAGATGATGTAAATTAATCTGTGGGTGAATCATCCGTGTTTGTTATTTTATAAATATTATGATAACCATCTGCGTATATATTCTTTATGAATGTTTTATTCAAACTGTGTTTATCATAAACTTACCCTATTTTGTGTCTGTGGTTGACACCTGTGATGATCCCAATTGATTTGGGCGAGCAGATGAACAATAGTAGTCGAGCATGGTAGATGAACTGAGGATATGCATGGATGTTGAGTTAAAGATGTGATTTTATTTTGCTTATGAGATGTATGTGGACTGTTTATTAATGAGCCTGTAATATGGACTATATTATACTTTAAATTATTGATGGAATTTATTATAATTAAACCGTGGAGAGAGAATTCATTCATGATATAAATGACTAATAGAATTTGCAAGCAAAGCGAAAAGAAATTTTTACGAAATTTATAACTAAGATAATTCTAATACAAAGTGGACACGAGATTTCATCTAAAATCAATCAAGCACGAGAGAGCAAAGAGAGGCGTTACATAGCGCATCAAGGAATATGATGATTGAGACCATCTAGAAATAAAACATGAAACAAATCTAGTGAGAAATAAAATTTCTCAGTAGGCAAAATCTAAACCACCAAACACGTTAGTACGTTAGTAAATCCTCCATATAACCAAATAAATCCATACAAGAATTATGCAACTATATGAATGCATGAAATGAATTTTCCTAGGGTGCACATGGCCTCTACATATCGCACTGTATGTAGCTACACCTTGTACTGGATATAGAAATTGCGATCGTCTTACGTAAACATGCATGATTTATTGCATGTATTTGCACCTGGTCACTACATATCGTACTGTATGTAGTCTCAGATTTTGTCTCACAAATCTTGTACTGGACTTGGAAACATAAATCAACATATCATAAATCAACATCCATTCATAATAAAATCGATAAGCAAAATACATACCACCTTATGGAAAAATGTTGTTATCATACGTACCACAAGTATGGTTAAACCACCATACCTTATTTAAATAAGATCATTACCAACTTAGGCATGACCATTGAATATCCTCAAGCTACAGAAAATCGCGTTAGTAATCTAACTAATAAACCATAGTATATCTTTCAAATAATTCCTAATTCCTTTAAACTTTCACAAGAAAAATTCCTAATTCCATGGTTGTAGCCAGGATAGGTTGCTGGGATGGTTGTAGCCGGGATGCCGGGTTTCTGTAGCTGGGATGCCGGGTTGGTATAGCTAGAATGCCGGATTAGTATAGCTGGGATGTCGGGTTGGTATATCTAGGATGTCGGGTTGGTATAGCTGGGATGTCGGGTTGGTATAGCTGGGATGCCGGGTTGGTGTAGCTGGGATGCCGGGTTGGTGTAGCTGGGATGCCGGGTTGGTATAGCTGGGATGTCGGGTTGCTGTAGCTGGGATGCTGGGTTGGTATAGCTGGGATGCCGGGTTGGTATAGCTGGGATGCCGGGTTAGTGTAGCTGGGATGCCGGGTTGCTGTAGCTGGGATGCCGGGTTGATATAGCTGGGTTGCTGTAGCTGGGATGTCGGGTTGCTATAGTTGGGATGCCGGGTTGTAGTCCAAATAATAAAAACAACCCAAATATCATCCAAATATCACTAAATATACTCCCAAACATCACTAAGATTTCAACCTATAAATCATCACCTATCCTATGTGTTAAATTAATATTTCCATATCATAAAATAACCCTCAAATGACATGAAATTCTAGCCTAAATGATAGCCATAAATCTGTACATTTAAGCATGTAAATTAGTCCAAATAAATTCTTAACTAAAGATTGAAGCCTAGCCTACCTCAAGTGAAATTTGATTCTTGAAGAGGAATGAAGTAAGGGTTATCTTCCTTGGGAAAATACTCTAGGAAATGAGGTCTTGAAAGAAAATGGCTGGTAGGTGAGGTGGTATAAAGATGGCACGGTTAAAACAAGCAAAGGTGATAGAAAATATAAAGCTTGGTGCTAGGAGCAAGTGGTAGTATGATAGATTCTGGAGCTGAAATTTACGTGCAAAATTTTTTTTTAATGCAAAGGCTATTTATACTACTTTAACTGGTTCAGATTTAAGGATTTTAGTTGGCTTTAAACTGATTTTAGAACTTAGTTTAGTTAGGTTTCAACTAGGTAATCATTTCATTGGAAGATATTTAACTTTAAGCCTTATCTTGATGCTTTTAATCATTGACTTGGGGGCAGCTGGCTTCTACGTGGATCTTGGCTGAGCAAGGGAATGCAATTGCTTAGGTTTAAATTATTTCACATGCACACAAAAAGCCTTAATTAAATCTTTTCACTTTAGCAAAAATATTTTACAACAACCTATATTTTCAATCTTTGCATTTGGCTTGTTGTTGAAGTGCATTTTTGTCTTATTGAAGGATTATATGCATGTGGATTGGTCTTGGACTGATGAAACCTCTGAGTTGTCATCCTTTTGGGGATGAAGATTTTATTTCCTTGGGCCAAAATCCAAGAGTTACAAGTTGTGTCCAATCCAAAAGGTCAAAAGGGCTAGAAACACTTAATCAGATGGGGTTCTCTCGTTGTACATTTTGTATCAATCTACTAGTCCAAAAATTCTCATTTTTTAGTATGTTAAACTAGACTTCCTAAGCTTTCTAACAAGATATGATATGTCTTATTTGGAGTTGTAAAACTCAAGATATAACATTTTTAATCTAAACTTCCAAAGCTGTCACCGAATTCAACTTAGGACAATGATATCTCTTAGTATTCTTGTGACTGCAGAAAGTACAACTCTATATTTATCTGAATTTTTTTTATATATTATAGTAGACATCTAGATCTTTAATTTCATATATCATACACCTAAGTTGGATAAGAACTGAGAGAGAAATAAATTTCTCAATTCGGGTGATAGAAATGGACAGTTTTGGACAACTTATGTTCAAATAAATTCTATACTATTCTTTTTGTATCCAACTATCCTCGCACTTCCATAATTAAATTATAAATATAACTCATAATATAATTTTGAGGATGTTACACTACTAACCTGACTTAATACAGTGTCATGTACGAAAATAATATCTTTTATTTTTGTAATAATTTAAGTGATACTTTATACAAATATTTTATTACTTTTTATTAGTATAGTAAAAAAAAATTATATTTTTTAATAATTTTAGTTTTTATTATTTTCGTGTTTAGATTGTTATTTCTACTCTTTTTTCTGTTAAACAAATAACATTTCTCTTATTATATTATTTATTTAGTAACATTTTTTTCAACTTTTTATTTTAATATTAGTTGATTTATACATTACTTTTCTATCCCAACATTACACACTTCAGCATTTTGGAAAGTTTTTAACCCACTTTTTTCTTTATTTATTTATTTATTTATTTCTTTTCTCCTTCTTTATTTAAATTTTCTTATTACTATGTGACATGTCAAAAATTTAATCAATAAAATAAAATTAGAATGTTCAATATTATTATCTAAAATAATTTTTATAGCATAAAATATAATTTATTTAAGTACTTAAATTATATAGACATTAATATTTTTGTAGAAAAAAATCTAAACTAATTTTTCATCAAATATTTGGGGATTTGGGATAATCTTTTTAAAATAGTTATATTTGTATGTGTTTATCAGGAGTTAACTTAGTTAATTGAATAGAACATGTTAATGTTTGTAAATTTATGATACGTGTTCCATTTTTATTGATAAAAATATTATGTGTGTTTTTGTTATTTATTATCAAAAGGGATAAGTAATTTAAAATAATGTCGCATGAAGGTTTCAGAATCTGTCACCTTTGCGTTATTAACACGATGTTTCAATTAATTGAGCTAATAGATCAATTATATTAAAAAATAATTAATATTAATACATATAACACTAAAATGTTAATTAAAGTTAATTGAAGTATCTTTACACATGAAAATAAAGTCTAAGATATTTTTTTGATAACGTACAACTCTCTAAGATATCTTTACACAATTAATTATAATTATTAGATCAAAATTATATGAGGAGCACAATTAATTTATAAAATAATTATTAGATCAAAATTAATTGTTACAAAATTTATTATGTAAAATTATGTATATTAAATATATATTAAAAAATTTAGTGTTATATGTATTAACATTAATTATCTTTTAACATAATTGACTTATTAACTCAGTTGGTTGAAACATCGCGTTATTAACGCGAAGATCGTCAGACTTTACAGATTACCTAATCCGTAAAATAATACTTATGGATTGGGTAATCCGTAAAAAAAAAAAACTCATACGTTATAGATTCGTTAATCCATATAAAGGTTCCAGAATTCATAACTTTCATACCGTAAAAAATATTTTAAAAAATATACTTTTTATGTATAGTGTATTAGAAATTTGTATATTGTATTAGCTTATACCTTACCAAAATATATAGACGTTATCGATAGTAAAAAAAGAAGACGAAAAAAGTAGAAATGGAAGGGATACCAATATACCATACCACTATTACAAATTTACAACTGTGGAGAACCGGATGAACCGGTCACCCATGGGCGTTGAAAAACACAGCTTCCTGTTCCTGTTGTCGTTTTGGGTTTTCCTCTTTCGCAGCTCAACACAAAGCCCCATCGTCTATTCTCTCTCCGTACTTCATTCAGGTCAGTGTTGTGTTCAATCGTTCGATCTACCCTTTGGGTTCTCCAATTTCATAGTTCATTTCTTCTTTTTAATTTCACCATCGTTAGTTCCAAACGGAAGCTAATTTCAGCTGTCCAGAGTATGATTCTAAATAAATAAATAAATAAAAATAGTGTCAAACTATAATTTTCTTATCTTTTATAGTTTTTATTTGTGCTTTGGAGGAAATATTATATCCCGCAGTTACATAATTAAGTAAGCTAATTTACTGATTTGCATATCAAGGAATTAATTAAGTGAGCAATTGGCTTCCGAATTCACATGTTGCTGTTCATATCTTAGGCTGTCTTTTGACATGGATGGATTGTTAGGTTTATGGATTTATTATTATTATTATTATTATTGATAATTTACATTTGCAGTCGGCCTCCATCTATTGAATGATAACAACCATGATAATTGAGTAAATTCCCAAATTAGTTCTTGAAATTGCAAGTCTTGACTTTGCAATGTCCTACCTATGCTGTTTTAATTTTTAAGGACTAGTTTAGGGGTTTACTTAATAATTTCCCTAATCAAGTATTGTGTTTTATATATGTGCATATAATCCCTGCCACTAGTGACTAACCAAGTAAATCTTTTAATAGGCACATCATCTTCTTCTATAACATCAACCCGGGGTCCTCTCCAAAAATGCTGCCTCTGCGTCCACAAGCACAAGTTGGTGGACTTCAAACATCTCTGTCTCTGGTTTCCTCAGACCCTCTCCTGTCTCCTGATGAACCTAGATCAAACTCCGACAATCTCCGTGAATCTCCGGCTGAAAGTGCAAGTTCTCAAGAAACTTGGCCTACAGCTGATGCAGCTGCAGCAAAGAAGATGGAGAATGGAAAAGCGGAGATTAATTGCCTTGAGCAGAAAGTGATTCATCGTGTTTCTAGTTCAGACAAAGTTACTCTTCAGGATGTTGCTAGAGAAAGTGTCAGTATGATATGTGAAAAAATGCATCGTCTACCTGAGGAATATCTAGAAGAGCTAAAGAATGGACTACGAATTATCCTTGAGGGAGGGAATGGTTCACAGCAAAGAGAGGATTTTTTCATTTTGCAGAAGCTTGTTCAGAGTAGAACTGATTTGACCGCCAAGACACTGGTCAGAGCACACCGAGTGCAGCTTGAAATCCTTGTTGCAATAAATACTGGAATTCAGGGATTTTTGCATCCTAGCATCAGTCTATCACAGACTTCCCTGATTGAGATCTTTGGCTATAAGAGATGCAGAAACATAGCGTGCCAAAACCAGCTTCCAGCTGATGATTGTATCTGTGAGATATGCACCAACACTCATGGTTTCTGCAATCTTTGCATGTGCGTGATCTGCAACAAGTTTGACTTTGAGGTGAATACATGCCGCTGGATTGGATGCGATTTGTGTTCTCATTGGACTCACACAGATTGTGCCATTCGTGAGCAACTTATTTGCATGGGCCCTTCTTCAAAGAGTGGAGCAGGACTGAGTGAAATGGTTTTCAGGTGTCAAGCATGCAATAGGACTTCCGAATTGTTAGGTTGGGTTAAAGATGTCTTCCAGCACTGTGCACCGTCATGGGATGTAGAAGCCTTAATGAGGGAACTTGATTATGTTAGTAGACTCTTTCATGGGAGTAAAGACCCCCGAGGAAGGAAGCTATTTTGGAAGTGTGATGATCTTAAGGAAAAATTTAAAAGTAAAAAAATGGATTCAAAAGCTGCTTGCAGGGCAATATTGATGTTTTTCCAAGGTACAAGAAATCTAGTTGTTTCTGCCTTTATATATATAGAGAGAGAGGAGGGATCAAGTTACTCTAAGAGTAACTTTAAAAGAATTTCTCCTCATCTTCATCATTTATTTTCTTGAAATCAAATGGTTAAGATTAGTTATTCATTGCAACCATTGGATTTCAAGAAAATCTTGGAGTAACTTGATCCCTCCTCATATATATAACAGTGCTTTTAGACTACAACTTTATATGTTCTCTTTATTGAACAATCTCTATGATTGACTAAAATTTATTGGAAATCACATATTTTTGTAGGTCCCACTTTTTATTTAATAATTCTCTCTTTTGATTTTGTAATTTTCAATAAATTCTAACCAATAGTGAAGTGTATGTTGTTAGCACTCCTCTTTGTTTCTTGCGTTTGCTTTTTAATGCAAAGGCTGTTGTTTGGGGGTTTGGGGGTTGATGCATGATTGCAAGTTTAACTTTTCTCTTGTTCTAACCAATACATTATCCTAATTGAAGAGCTTGAGGTGGACTCTGCAAAATGCCTGGAAAATGGGGAAAGTGGAAGGTTGATTGCTCCGCAGGACGCATGCAATAGAATTGCTGAAGTGGTGCAGGAGGCTATAAGAAAGATGGAAATGGTAGCTGATGAGAAGATGAGGATGTTCAAGAAGGCTCGCTTGGCTCTCGAAGCTTGTGAACATGAACTAGCTGACAAGGCCAGGGAGGTGACAGAGCTCAAGATGGAGAGACAAAAAAAGAAGCTGCAGATAGAAGAGCTGGAGAAACTTGTGAGGCTGAAAAATGCAGAGGCTGATATGTTCCAATTGAAGGCTAATGAGGCTAAACGAGAGGCCGAGAGGCTTCAGAGGATTGCTCTTGCCAAGCAAGATAAATCAGAGGAAGAATTTACTAGCAACTACTTGAAACAACGATTAAATGAGGCCGAGGCCGAGAAGCAGTATCTTTATGAGAAGATCAAATTGCAGGAGAGTTCTCGCACTTCGCAGAGCAGTAGTGGTGGTGACCCTTCTCAGATGCTGATGTATTCCAAAATCCACGATCTACTTTACAGTGTTCCTTCCAAAGCAGACAGTCCGGGTAATGAGCGCCACCCTTTTCGGACAAATCCCTGAGAGTCCATTGTGTTTGTAATGCCAATTATGTTCCCTGTCATAGCTAAGTCATTCCCTTTGAACAATTTAGGATGAGCCACTTTTATGTCAATGTTATCATCATCTTCATCAATTTTATCTGCTTTTTGTACAAGGAGATATTGGAAAAAGCTACAATATATGTTTGAAACTAGGCTTGTTCTAAGCATTATTGATATGCTTTTTCTAAGGAATTGTCGACTGTTGCATAACTTGTGGCTACTGGTAAGTTGAGTTAGATGTTTGGCAGTGTGATAAGTTTCTCGATAACTACTTGTAGGGGATAAACTAGTTTTTGTACCCGTGCGGACACATGGGTAAACCTAACGTGAAGATACATGTTTTTAATTAAAGCATAACTTCATTTAAGTAAAGAAAATATAATAAAGTTTTGTAATGTATAATATTTAGTAATTAAGTGTTGGATATATATTTAAATGTATGAGTTGAATGAATGTAAATTTTAGTTATAAATAATCAAATATAGTAAGAATTCATAATGTGAAATATATAGTATTCAAAAGCTGTAAGATTAGTTGATTATTTTAGTTACAAAACATAACATGATTGTATAGATGTGGTTAACAAAAAAGAAATAAAGTTAGAGTTTGCGTTTGTTTCGTTAAATTGAGAAAGTTACAATTAACTCATGTATTAAAGCACAATATTGTTTATCGGATCAGGAAACTCCATGATAAATTGGAAGTTTTGTTTTAGTGTTATTTATTCATTATTTTATATGATGAAAATTTAAAAACAAATAATATATTCAATAAAAATAAATATTGTTGATTGTTTAATATATAATTATGTTAAATAATTTTATTAAATTTTTTTTCCTATAACGGTTCACCATGATAGTCTAGAGAATAATTATTTTCCGTAAATGATAATTGTAGTTTCTATTATAAAAAAATGAAATTAAAATTAATTTATATTATAATATAGTGAGAAAGTAATTTAAAACTTTCTTATTATAAAATTCATTTTTATAAATTAATTTTAATTTTTATTTCTATCATGACTAAAAATATTTTATTTATGATATTATTGATAAAGTAAATTAAATTAATTAACATTGGTTGTCCTATAACAAAGAATTAAACTATTATTTTCTAATAAATGTATTAACTAAAGGTTATTATGTCAGTTATCGTAAGAATTGAATTAAATAAAAAAACTTTAAAAATTTCAAAATCTTGACTAAATTTAAATAATAAAACTATAAATATTTTTTTTAAATGTCACTACTTTAGTTTACCGTTATTTATCCATTATTTTATATGATAAAAATTTTTAAACAAATAATATTTTTAATAAAAATAAATATTGTTGATTATTTGATATGTAACTAAGTTAAATAGTTCTTTCAAAAAACTTTTTTCTTGTAACGGTTCACCCATGATGACCTAGAGAATAATTATTTCCCGTAAATGATAATTTAGTTTCTATCATCATGAAAAAATGATATTAAAACTAATTTACATTATAATATAATTAGTAAGTAATTTAAAACTTTCTTGTAACAAAATCATTTTTATAAATTAATTTTTATCTCCATCATAACTAAAAATACTTGTATTTATGATATTATTGATAAAATAATTTAAATTAATTAACTTTAGTTGTCCTATAACAAAGAATTCAACTACCATTTCTCCCCATTTCCAAAACTTCACAAATGACAAATACAACATTGTAAGTTGGTAGAAGTATTCATTACAAAAAAAAAAAAAAGAAAATCTCCCTATGCCTTCCTCATAAAGAAAGCACTTACAGCTTCACATTTTAAGTTCATGTGTATACAGTTTAATAACATAATGAGAGGTTACTACTTACTACAGCATTAAAATTTCTAGAACACCAAACTGAGGAAAAATTTAAATGTCATAATAAGAAACATGTAACTACATAAGCACAAATGAACTTAAAATGTTCCAAAATGCACAGCAAAATTACATATATAGGCACGGTATACATTTAGCTCATAAGTTCATAGCAATATATAACTGGAATCCTCAATAATCATACCTGTAACAGGTATAAAACCAAACACCAAACCCTTAAGATCCTTAACCACACCTAATTGCTAAATAAAATGCAATAGCACCGAAACACCCCCCGATGCCGGTAAAGATCAGGCAACAAAAAAAGGCTTGTTCACCAAAAAATTTCACCAAAAATTTAACCACACCCTCACTAAACAATAAACTAATTTTGAAACTACCATTATAATAACCCAAACTCCTGGCGCGGATGGCGTGGGTATCTATGCGGATAGCGCCAGAGGTCCTGCTGAGAAAACCCTGTGGGGTGTGGCGCGGTTGGCGCCATGGTTGGCGCGGGTAGCGCCAGACTCTCTGGAACATGGCGCGATGGGCGCCAATGTGGCGCGAGTGGCGCGGGAAGTGGCCTGGAATACCCATTTCCCCTGGTTTTCCACGCGACCAGCGCCAGGGTTGGCGCTGGCTGCGCCAGCTGGGTTTTGTAGGTTGGCGCGGATGGCGCGGGGTTGGCGCTGATGGCACCATAGGTTCTGGAAGTTGACGCTGGAGGCGTGGGTTCCACGTTGTTGGCGCCACCAGGGCGGTGCAGCTAGCGCGGGTAGCGCGGGATCTGGTGCGGATCGCGCCAGACCTCGGGCAGGCCTAGTATATAAGGCCAGTCGCGTTTTGGAGGAGAAGAAAACCATTTTCTTCTTCTTCTGACCTCCAGCAGCCATGGGAGAGCTTCCCAAGCTCCCATGGCCATGCCTTGTGACCCCAAACGCCTCCTAGACCATCTAAACCTCCTAGAAACCAAGTTTGAGCCAGAATCCTTCCTCCCTATTCATTGAAAATCCTTCCCTGAGAAAGGTGAAGAGAACTCGAGATTGGGCGGTGGTTCAGTGCACCAAGGCTAGGGAGAGTAGCCCAGAGGCCTTCCTCATCAGTTTTGAGGTAAGAAACTCGAGTTTTCCCGGTTAATTTCTTATTTGAGGGTTTTGATGAATAGTGACCCATCTGTGATAGAGCTAGAATTAGCTCTGGGTCCAGTTGTTAGATGTGTTTAGAATGATGAGAGGAGGAAGGATTAGCTTTCAGTTTGTGATTTGGTAACTGTTGGTTTTGGCTCTAGACTATGCATGTGTGACTTGGTCTGAGTCACTTGATCGAGACATGCAAGGGCCATAATGATGGGCTTGTTGTACCTGAGAGGCCATGAGAACGGTGTCTTGTGAGATAGACCATCCAAGCCCTGTGGAAATCCCTGAGTAAGTGGATTATGTGAGCTTAGATGCTCATTGAGAATGGCTGTGTTGAGTCTGTGGTGACTCTGAAGCCATGGCTGAGTTGAGACAGACCACTGAGGGTCTATGGAAAGGCTTAGAATGGATAAGCCTGATGAACCTTAAGTTAGAGAACTTGGGTTGATGGAAAGGACTGAGATTCCTTTCCCAGAGGCAGTTGAGGACTGCTTAATGAGCTTACATATGTTGATATGCTTGTATGGTCTGTCATATGCGGTTGTGTGCCTTGGTAGGGCCTGACACAACGGGTATCTGTGACGCAGACCATCAGTGGAGCTAGAGCTGTGAAGCACGGCTTGCCAGGTAAGCTCACTGTTCTAGGGTTTTTCCCTTATTTGTGGTTTGCCACCCAAGTGGGTGATGTATATATATATATATATATATATATATATATATATATATATACATATATCTGATTGTGGTGAGCCTGAGAGGCTCGGTGAACGGTACTTGGAGTGATACTCAGACCGTTCCCAGAAATGTGAATGTATGATGAACCCTAGGATAGACACTGAGATAGTGTGAGAATGAGAATGCACCTGAGGTTGCAGGTGATGGAACCTATAGGATACTGCGAGGGTATCGGGCTAGTTGAGGTTCCCTAGCCAGAGGAAGAGTTTGAGGACTCCCTGGAATAGCTGAGATTCCTTGGGAGGTGCCACTGCTCTCCGCTAAAGTCCTAAGGGTGGATTGCCCTGTATGGAGGTTCCTCCTTAGGCAGAGATGTTGAAAGTCCTGAGTGGTTATCCTCAGGCCAGTGTTTGAAAGTCCTGGAGGTGATTGCCCTAGATGGATGTTCTTGCCCAGGCATGTCTTATGCAAGTCCTGGAGAGGCCAGGCAGTGGACATATATGTTGTATCTTTAAGAGAGGGCTTCCCGAGGGGATGAGAGCCTAAGGCCTCTTAGATGAGCCATATCTGGATTCCGGAAGTCCTGAGTTGAGGGATTCCTCAGGCAATGTGTGTATGTGAAGTCCTGAGTAGATGACTCAGGCAATACTTATTCTGATAGATGAGGCGATGCCTCTCTGGTATGGAAAGTGTCCAGTGGTAGACACTTATGTGATAATACCTCTGTGAGACGAGTCTGCGATGGCTAGAGAGCCAGTATGAGGTGGAATACCTTCCGATGCTGATGGCATCCCGTTAGTACCCAAATAGCTGGGGAATGTATGACAGCTAGGACGGTGTCCTAGGCTTTGTTGTGTTCTGTTATGTTGTGCTTAGGATGAATCAGGGTAAGGGAGGATCTCCCAGGACCCTGAGCTTACTGAGATGTTTATCTCACCCCTGTTGTGGGTTGTGGTTTTCAGGTACCTCTTAAAGAAGAGGAGTTACCACCGGGCAGGAGGCCCTAGTTGAGAGTACTGGAGTGGTCATTGGCTGTAGATGAAGACTAAAAGAGTCTTTTTTATAAACTCTGTCTTGTACCCTGTATAGGGATATGGTGTGAGTGTACACCAGTTGTACTGTACATATGTTGATGTATAACCACTGAGGTGGTAGAACCTATCAGTTGTATGTATATATGTACAGACTTTTATGTATAAGATGATGTTTTTCCTCCTGATGATCTCTGTCTGTTTTGTATGTCTGCCTATGATATGTATGTTTTATCTGGATCAATAGAAACTCGTTTTAGGTGTGTTTTTATATTCTATGCATGATGTATCAAGAAAATCGATTCTATCACTTCTGTACTGCGTTAGTTTAACGCTGATAGCGCGCTTATGATATTGTTAATGATAACACGTTCGGGGTGTTACAACCATGATACTAATAAATCCTGTTATACATAGAGGAAATCCTCATCCAATAGCTTCTTCTTCTAGGATCCAATATCATGAGATTTATGTATCTTGGCTGACAATATTATAATAAGGACAACAAAACAAAACTACTCTAAGTCTAAATTGAACAGTTAAAAGGTTAAGAAGAGTCTTATAAGTAATAAATACAATAAATAATATGTTAACTGATTGAATGGTTAAAGATTAGAGTCCTTTAGAAACATGACAAGAAGAATCAAAATATAAATATTGAAAATGATATAAAATGTTTTGACATGTTAGTCTCCAAAAATATAAACTCTCAACTCAAGAATGAAATTTAGATACAGTGTTTGTCAACACCACGTCAAATTGATATTTCATAAGAAACACAAAAGTCATATACCTTTTTTATTTCAATGATATGAAATTTCATAAGAAACAATTGATCAAATAGATTGTTAGTCAACACCAAGTTAGAAACCAAAAAAAAAAAATTGATAGGTTCAAAACTAAAAGGATAAAATTGAAATTAGAATGTAAAACAATTAGGAGCAAGCTTTTCTATTATGCAAAACATATAGAAAAGTTATTAAAAATAGGACAGAAAACTAAAGAATATCATAAAAGAATTAAATTGATATTTTAAAAAAGAGTTTCCTAATGGTCATTGAAAGCTTGGACTGCCTACTTCGTGATCAAACAATAGCTCGGACATTGTCTACCTTAACTCATAGAAACATTTTTCATTCCTAACTAGGACAAAATTTCCTGTGCACAACATTACTATGTTGCTTTGTCAACCTACATACTAAGATTTTTAACTTCAAAGTAAGCAAATAAAATTCTAAGCCATGATTTTCAGTCATGGTTCTATATCCATTTCACTAAATTTTAGTCAAGATTCAATCTTCATTTCACTCAAAAGAACGTTTGAAATAAAGTAGGAAGTTAAACACCTCAAACAATACTTATTAGAGGTAAAAAAAAAAGAAACAAAGAATTTTAAAATCAAAACTTTTCCCATTAATCAAAATTAACTTATATGCCTTAAATTCTTAAAAGCTCTCTCATTTAACTTTCCAATAAATATGAAGTAGTTGTAGTTGAGAAAGCAAAATAAATTACAAAAACTGCATATATAATTAGGGTGGGGGCTTCAAAGAGTAATGCTTAAGTGCAGGACAAAAAAGTTGAAATCATGCATGCCAGTAACAATAGAAGAAACAATTGGGAAAAAAGAGAGATGAATTGAAACTCACCAAAAGCATTCACCATTGCATACAAGACCACTAAAATGAAGAAGGAGAAAAACACAATTGACAACATAAAAAAAATGGAATGTTTTGATGGAAGCAAAATAAATTAAAATTAGAAAACGATATAAACTTATCCAGATGACCACACGGTTTCGATTCCTTGAATGAAAACCATCAAATGAAAATCCTGTAGAAAATAAGATAGCAAGTGCAATGCCATTTTGAAAATGCACGACAGTGATTTAAATATTTTATGGCCTCATCTAGCATTAAAGCTTTGTCTGTCTATTGAAAACAAACACAAAGGAATCATCAAGAAAAAGAATTCTTTTAAAAAAAGAGAATAGTAGTATTTTGTAAGATTAACCAACTTAATGAAAAGGAAAATGATTATAAATATATGTAGAGATATATTTCACTCTCTTTCCTTTTCTCGTTAATGTTACTCCTCCTTCTCTGCACACATGAAAATATCAATCAGAATTAAGAAAAATAGAAAGATTTATGATAAAATTGAAAGATAGAAACATAACTTTTTTAGATAAATTATGGAACTTTGCCGCTCTACTCCTGTTTGACGAAGAACATGGTGTTGGGATAGATTGTGCATTATAAGGATCAATTTCAGTAGTTTCAAAGAAGTATTGCTGACCATTTTTGTAAAAAAAAAATACATTTAGTGTATAAATATTTAACAAATTTATAAAATGAAAAACAATACTCAATTAATTTTTATGATTAGGATTCCACTTACGCTATCATCCATATCATCATATTTTCGGACAGATAAGCATGATATTTCTTTCCCAGCCTTTGAAACCACCTAGACATATCAAGTAAAATCATAAAGATTAAATTATCAAAACATAAAAATTACCTAAGAAAAAAAAACACACTTACATCTAAACTAATTAAAGATAAGGTTGTACCTCAGCAACAATAAGTTTTTTCTCGTTTTTTCATTGTTATTACTTAGTCTAGCTCATCTTGTGGTAACATTGATATTGAAAATACAATGAACACTTATGCAAGTAAACCAAGAGGGGGGGTGAATTGGTTTTACCTCAGAGTTTTAAAATTTCCTTTCAAAATTTATAACAGCGAAAGACTTCAAAAGGATCATATCAATTTAAAACCAATTAGAAATCAATTTACTTCATCAATCAAATTACTCTTATGCAGTAACCAAGTTTATATGATGAACAAATTCTATACTTCAAGAATTTAATGAAATATAAACTGAAATCTAATGCACACAAGATTTATATTGGTTCACCTCTCAACCCCAGAGGCTACATCCAGTTTTCTTCCAACCAAATCTTGGTTAGAGTTCCACTATAACAAATATCTGTTCTTTACAAGCTTACAAAATGATCTCTCTTACCCTCTTTAGGTAAAATTCAAAATCTACTCCCTATAGACTTTTCAAAAGACCAAGAACTAGAGATCCCCTCTCTGTTCTTCCCTCTAGAAACCCTTTCTAGAAAAAGCTTTAAAGAATCCAAATGTTATATGGAAATACAACACAATTACACAACAATTAATAACTAAACACAAGCTTTAGGTACAAGAAAGAGATCACCTTATATTCCTCAGCAATTACAATAATATGAATGATTCAATCAACCTGAGATTATATGCAAAAGATGACTAGCATTCTTTCTTGATTACTTTCTTTAAGCTCTAGCTTGAATAAGTCTTGAATCCTTGAGTATCAAGACTAAAAACTCAAGTAAATCTCAATGACACTCAACACATTTGATTATCTCACTAATTTCAGCCTTGGGTACACTTGAGAACTTTAGAATATGTATATCACAAAGTTTGCACGAGTAACTCTTTCTTTCTTACTTAGTCTCACTCAAACTCAACTTTTCTATTTATAAAAAACTGTTTTAACTAACTGTAATCGATTATTTTAACTATTGTAATCGATTATTTTAACCATATAATCGATTAAGTTGTTCATCAGAAATCTGGAAATCTGTTACGAACAAAATAATCGATTAAATCACCTTGTAATCGATTAAGTCAGACAAACTAAGTTTTACAATGCACACATGTAATCGATTAAATACCCAATTAATCGATTAACACAGACCATACCTAAAACTTAACAATGCATATTTAATCGATTACTAACATCTGGTAATCGATTAAACCAGATGAAAATGTTGTGTAAAATTATGCAGAAGCTTATGTAATCGATTATTTCCCAAGATAATCGATTATCATAGGAAGTTCCCAATTTTGTATAAAACTAATTTAATCGATTACGAGCCGGTGGTAATCAATTAAAATGTTCATAAGGCATTTTCCAGAAAACATTCACACGCCTGTAATCGATTATTTACCTAAGTAATCGATTAGAGCAGTGAAGAAATGTTTTATACAATTCCTAATTGCCTTTATGAAATTCTATAAGTTTGCTTATTACCACATGATTAATTCCTATCAAATGAATGTATGAATGCATGGATTATCAAAAGCTAATGAGGATTATAAAGATTTATCTAATGAACCAAGCTTAAACACAATTACATATGCCATCAAATTGATTGGGCATGTAAAATATCAAAACTCATTTACTTCAATCATCTTTGAATCCTATGCTTCAACTTCTTTGATTCTAACAAATATTTGTGGAATAAGCCTCAAAGCAAACTGCAGCAATAACATGTTGTACCTCAATAAGGTTCTTTCCCTGCCTTTGAAACCACCTAGACATATCAAGTAAAATCATAATGATTAAATTATTAAAACATAAAAGTTACCTCAGAAAAAAAATACACTTACATGTAAACTCATTAAAGATAAGGTTGTACCTCATCAGTAGTTAATTTTTTCAAGATAAGGTTGTATATATAAATTATTAAACCTGACATATGGTAAAAGATTAACTACTGCAGTCGGTAGTTCTGATATTCTCATAAAATTAAAAATATCATGCTTTTGACTACTAGCTTGTGTCTTACAAATTTTTTCAACTCAATATATATACACACACACACACACACACTGGAATTTGTATGTGGGCCATTGTTAAGTGAGAAAGAATATATATTAATGAATTTAGGTTGAATGACTTGTTTGTATAAGCTTTGATATTTCACAGTCATGGTTTTTGATGTCGCAACTCTTTCCATTTATTACTTGAGTTTCTATTCTTTTTCTTGACTTTTAAAGGCAAATTTTAGAAGTTTCAAGTCCATGCTAATTATTTACTCTCATTTTTACCAGGCTTCCATTTTTTTATATATACACCAGAATTTGTCTGTGGGCCTTGCTTAATAGTGACCAATGAAGAAGACGGGAAATACTTCATAACTGACAAACTCAAGAATATGCTATGCCTTTCAGCTTTACAACAAATATATTTCTTAGCTAAAAGGGTAAATAAAAAGTCAATAAGATTCCGATTCTTAGAAATTTCCATATAATACACACAATGTAATTCTTGCTTCTCCATAACAGCTCAAGACAAGTAATATATGAATTTATTTGCAATAACTTATAGTATTAATAATATAGATTGTATATATATTATCCATGATCATAGAGACTTACCATTAGCTTTTCAATGTTTTGGGGCATTTCAACACCTTCGCAGAGTGCTTTGAGATTAGCATGGCCATCCAATTCAACCCTCAAAAAGTGAAGATGAGGCAACCCAACCAAGTTTTGTGAAAGCTCAGATATCATAGACGAGCCATATGGGCTTCCATATTCCAAGAAAACACCTTAAATAGAACTTATGTTGTCATATGGTCTGCATTGATGCTCCCAATGTATGATTTAATCAACTAAAACGAGGAAATTGAAATGGAATCAATCATGTATCTTATGAGTACATGAAATCTTTGTAATATGCATGTCCAAAGTAGAAAAATAACTCAATTAATAAAATGAAAAATTAAGAAAATGTTTCTAATTTGTCAACCTCTTCATTAAAATTCAACTCATAGATCTTTTAAATCATGCTTAGATCACTAAAATCAAAAGCAGTTGTGAAGGACCTGGATATTAGGAACAAAACCACCTTCTTTACCAACATTAGTAGCATCATGTCCATACTTCTTTTTAATCACATCCTGTAAGATAAACATGAACATCTCAATTTATGACTACTAATAATAATGATTTTTCCTTTTAGTAAGAAAATCATAGAAATAAGGTGGCTTTGTTGGTGCTTTTTCTCCTTAGGTTCAAACGTCTCCTTCTTTTTATACCCTAGAATTTGGAGGATATGGGTATACAAAACTGAAGGATAATCACCATAGCAAACGAAAATGGTCTAATAGTAGAAGAACACATTTATGAACACCAATAATGGTAGTAATCAATGCTTACAAAATGCAAAACCCAAAAAAATATAGCGGAGCGTGTTTTCCTAGGTACTGCAGTAACATTATCAAGTACAACATCCAATGTCACGAAAATATACTTACATAATGCATTATGCATGCATCCATGATGCTTGTGTCTTCAAGGCATTTTGAGATAGAAAAGCCTCTTGTTACATTGATGTATATCCTAGTAGCTGCTGCCTAGAACCAATTCAACATGAAGTCAATGCCCATAAAATGATTAAAAAAAGTCAAAAGTGGAAAAGTCATTTACTGCTTCTTTGTTTGGCATTTTGTGATTTTCCTATATAACATTATAACAACAATTGGATCAAATATGAATCTAAGTATTTTCAAATAAATTAAAAGTAATGGCATAACACTCAGCAGCCCTTCAAAACTAAATCTAAATATTTTCTCTCAATTGTTGGATATAGGGGGAGCAATAAGAAGAATGAAACTTTTGACTTGGAAGAATGTTTTGAGCTTTTCACATGCCTTGAAGATTGAAATCCAAAATGAAGTGTATGAGAAGCCAATCTATTGATCTTTGCATTTGCATGCATATAATCATTTACATGCTTAAGTGTTTTCATCAAAGAATCAAAGCTATTTTGAAAAAGAAGTAAATTAGAAATGGTTTTGGAAAAATGCAATCCTTCTGTTTTAATCAATTACACAACAGTATAATCGATTATTTGCTTAAGTTTTAAATCTGGAAAAGCATTGAAGAACATTTTAATCAAATACCTAACATTTGTAATTGATTACATAGTGTAAAACAAAAGTAATGCATTGCTGCTTTAATCGATTACCATAGACAGTAATCGATTACACAAGCTATCTTGAAAATCATGTTTCACTAATTTAATCGATTACCATAATTTGTAATTGATTACATAAGCTTGTTTCTTAAGGAACCTTCACTGCCTTAATCGATTACCGTACATTGTAATTGATTACACAACAGGCTTCAGATATAAAACTTCACTGCTTTAATCAATTACAGCTCGGTTTAATCGATTATTTTGTTCGTTGTTAAACCCAGAATTCAGCCTTGAACACTTTAATCGATTAAGTGATAATTTAATCGATTACATGAGTCATTTTAATCGATTATTTGACGCGTGTAATCGATTATAGTCTGTTACAAAAATCTGTTATAAATATGAGTGACACTTGTCTTGAAACATAACTTGAATACTTCAAAATTTCTGAATACACACAAGCCTTCTCAAAGTTCTAAAGTGATTTTCTGGGTTAACTAAAGTCTTGTACCACTCTTTAATCTTCATGGGTTTTGAATGATTTCTTGGGCAAGAATTCTCAAAGAAGTTTTTGGAGAGTATGTTCTGAAATCCTTTTTTCTCATTCAACTCTGATTGGTAAACCACATGCATTCATATTCATTGGATCATCAGGTTGCTCTCCATAATCTTTGATTATAATTTCGTTTTTGCAATTTCTGTTATTTGATGCTATTATAAAGAGCTCTTTGAAACTTGTTCTAGAGTAGTGTTCTCTAGGGAAGAACAGAGTAATGTTCTCTGGTTCTTGATCACTAGAAGTCTAATAGAGTTTTAGATTTCTATTCTTTATCTAGTGTTGATAAAGTGTGTATGATATAAAGCTTGTAAGAACTGAATTTTATAATAGTGGAACTCTAATCTAATGTTGATTAGAAGAAACTAAATGTAGATTCTCTTGAGAAGTGGATCAGTATAAATTGTTTGTGTTGATTTTCTTATTTTTATCTCTTCAAGTAATCTTGTTCATTTGTTCTTGGTGGTTTTATCATTACTCAACATGCTCTATTTTGAGCTATTGATTTCTTGTGCTGAGCAATTTGATTGATTAAAAGCATTCTTGGTTTAAAAGTGATTAAGATCCTTTAACTCTGATTTTATAAATAATTTTAAAAGACCAAGTTTAAACCAATTCACCCCCTCTTGGTTATTGTGGGTATTCCTATTGTTTTCTCTTTGGTATAAAACAATGTTATGTCAGCTCAGATTCAATTAGTATATGATATTGCTATAGACATACATAACTACATGATAGTAAAAAATTATCTTACGCAGTAGTAATTTTTGATTATTTTCTAAGTTTCTATTTCACTCTTGAATCAATTAATGAAGACTAAATATAGATGTTTACATGTTTTGGAACAAATTATGTGAAACCATAGATGAGTTGAAATCTTTGTGTTATTACCCTCAAAACAGAGAAAACAAAAAGGTCCCTATTTTGGTGTTCTACTTTCCAACTCTTTAATCTTCATGGGTATTGAATGATTTCTTGGGCAAGATATTTCTAAAGAGTAACGGAGATCATGTTCTTAAAACCTGTTTTTGCATTCTACCTTGATTGGTAACTCATGCATTCATATTCATTGATTCATCAGGTTGTTTCTCTCCTTAATCTTTGAGTGTAATTTCGTTTTTGAAATTTCTCTTATTTGAAGCTATTGTAAAGGGTTCTTTGAAGCTTGTTCTAGAGTAGTGTTCTCTAGGGGAGAATAGAGTAGTGTTCTCTTGTTCTTGATCTTAAGGAGTCTAATAGGGTTTTAGATTTCTATTCTTTATCCAGAGTTAATAAAGAGAGATTATTGTAAAACTTGTAAGAACATAATTTTATAATAGTAGAACTCTAATCTAGTGTTGATTAGAAGAAACTGGATGTAGCTTCTCTTGAGAAGTGAACCAGTATAAATTGCTTGTGTTGATTTTCTTATCTCTATCTCTTCAAGTAATCTTGTTCATTTGTTCTTGGTGGTTTTATCATTACTCAACAAGCTCTATTTTGAGCTATTGATTTCTTGTGGTGAGCAATTTGATTGGTTAAAAGCATTCTTGGTTTAAAAGTGATTAAAATCCTTTAACTCTGATTTTATAAATAATTTTTAAAAGACCAAGTTTAAACCAATTCACCCCCCTCTTGGTTATTATGGGTATTCCTATCGTTTTCAATTGGTATCAAGAGCAGGTTCTTGAGTGTTATTCAAGATCACTATCTTTCTTTAAAAAGAAAATGAATACTACACAAATCACCTTCAAGGAGGGTGCTTCCCTCAATCGTCCTTCGATGTTTGAAGGAGAGCATTTCAATTTTTAAAAAAATAGAATGAAAATCTTTATTCAATCAAATGACCCAGGAGCTTGGAATGCAATAGAAAAAGGTCCTGTTGTTCCTATAAAAACTGTTGGTAATGATATGATTCCCAAAGAATGGGATGAAATGACAGATGTTGAAAAGAGAGTGGTTCAATATGATTTTAAAGCTAAGAATATGATTACTTCTGCACTTTCCTCTGATGAATTCTTTAGAACTGTTAGGTGCAAAAGTGCAAAGGAGATGTGAGAAATATTGGAAATCACTCATGAAGCTACAAATGAAGTGAGAAGATCAAGGAAGCATGCCTTAATACATGAGTATGAAATGTTCAAGATGAATCCCACATAAAACATATCTCAGCTTCAAGCAAGATTCATTCACATAGTAAATCATCTTCTTGGTCTTGGAAAGATTTTTGATGCTGAAGAATTGAATATCAAAATCTTGAAGTGTCTCACAAGACCATGGCAACCAAAGGTGACAACAATCAAAGAATCGAAAGATCTATCCAAAATATCCATGGCTGTAGTATTTGGTAAGCTTCTTGAGTATGAACTTGAAATGTCACAACTAACCAAGGCTGAAGATGCAGAAAAGAAACATAAAAGCATAGCCTTGAAAGCTGCATCCTCAAATGTTGAAAAAGTGGAAGACTCAAGTGAAGAAGATGAAGAAGACAACATGAACTTGATTGTCAAAAAGTTCAGCAAGTTCTTGAGGAGAAACAAGAACATAAAATTCACAAAGAACAACAACAACAAAACCAAAAGGAGTGACAACAACTTCACTTGCTTTGAATGTGGTAAGCCTGACCACATTAAATCTGAATGCTCTATCTTTTTGAAGAAGCAACAAGGTGAAAACAAGATAAAGAAAGAAGGAAAGCCTAAGAGAGCCTACATAGCTTGGAAAGATAATGAGTTAACAACTTCTAAATCATCAACTGAAGATAAAGAAGCAAATGTGTGTCTCACTTCCACAATTAATGAAGATGATGATCTCTCATGTGTTGGAACTGAGGTAAATTATGAATATGATCAAGTTATTAATGCATGCGTTTCATGAAATGCATGAAGAAGCCAAGAAGCTTACAATATCCAACAATAAGCTAAAAGGAAATATTACATGGCGTGTTGCAAAAATTACAGAATTGTAAGCTAAAATTTGTGACTTGAAAGAAGAAAATGAAAAACTTGTTTCAAGTTACAAAATTAATGGATGTGTATGTGCTTCTTCTTCATCTAATGTTGACAAATACAATATGTTGCAAAAGGATTTTGATGATTACAAAAGAAGTCAATGAGAAAAATACATGTTACTTCTATCTAAGAATAGTAATTTGATTGATCTTTTAAGAAAGCTTTATAAAGGTAGATGCAACTTAGCTGAAATGATAAGTGTGCAAAAATATGCTGGAGATACTTTTGGTTTAGGTTACAAACAAAGGGTCAAAGTCTTTTGGCAAAACTATATTTGTACCACCAAAATAGAAAAATCAAAAGAATGTATATGATTCAAAGATCAATCAAAATACTTACTCAAGGAATTCATTAAAATATGTAACAAGCAACTATTGTATGATTAAAGGACATACATCTTATAAATACTATGCTAGGAGATTCTATGTGCCAAATGGAGAATGTATTTGGGTGCAAAAGAAGAACAAAGTGGCTAACCCTATGGACCCAGCCTCAATTGTGTACCTTCCTTTGAAAATTGATTTGACTTTTGTAGGTATGTCTAAGAGCAAGATCATTATTATGGTATCTTGATAGTGGATGCTCTAAACATATGACCGGTGACATATCAATGCTCACAAATCTAACTCTTAAAGATGGTGGATTTGTCACCTATGGAGACAACTACAAAGGGAAGATAATAGGTGAAGGAAATATAGGAGACAACTTTAAAACCAAAATAAGAAATGTTCTTTATGTGGAATGTTTAAAGCATAATCTCCTAAGTATAAGCCAACTTTATGATAAAGGGTTCAAAGTGTCATTTAATGACAATTGCTGCAAGATATATGATGGACAAAATGGTGAGGTGATTTATATAGGTAAAAGAAAATGTAATATCTATTTACTCTCCATTGATCATGCATTCTTTCACAACACTTCTTGCTTAATAAGTAAAATTGATGAATCTTGGCTGTGACATAGAAGGGAAAGTTACATTAACATGCATCATATGAACAAGCTAATTAAAAAGGATTTAGTCATTAGGTTACCCAAACTCAATTTTGAAAAGGACAAATTATGTGATGCTTGTCAAAAGGGGAAACAAACAAAAAATTCTTTTCAAAGTAAAAATGTTGTTTCTACCTCAAGACCCCTTGAATTACTTCACAAAGATTTGTTTGGTCCTTCTAGAACTATGAGTTTAGGAGGTAATTACTATGGGCTTGTCATTGTAGATGATTTACTCAAGATTCACATGGACTTTATTTTTGAAATCCAAAAGTGATGCATTCAATGCTTTTAGAAAACTGGCCAAACTTGCTCAAAATGAAAAGGGATGCAAAATTATCTCAATAAGAAGTGATCATGGTGGAAAATTCCAAAATGAACATTTTGAAAAATTCTGTGAAGAAAATGGAATTTCAATGGTTAAAGAAAAACAAGAACAAATTGCTGAAGCAAAACAATCAACACCAGTCCAAGAGCCAAAAGATTGGAGAACTACAAGAGATCTCTCCCTTGACAATATCATTGGTGAAGTCTCAAAGGGAGTATCTACTAGATCTTCATTAAGAAATCTCTGCTAATGAGTTTTAAATGTCAATGATAAGAGAATTAAAATTCTTTCTTGGACTTCAAGTGAAGCAAATGAAGGATGGAACATTTCTAAACCAAGCCAAGTATTTCCTTGAAGTGTTCAAAAAGTTTGAAATGGAGAAAAGTAAAGATGCTGCAACTCCAATGGCAACTTCAACCTATCTAGATTCAAATGAAAAAGGAACGAAGGTGTATGAGTCTAAGTTTAGTGGAATGATTGGATCTTTGTTGTATTTGACAGCTAGTAGACCAGATATTATGTTGAGTATGTGTTTCTGTGCAACATATCAAGCAAACCCCAAAGAATCACATCTCACTGCAGTCAAAAGGATCCTCACATATCTCAAATCAACTCCAAAAGTTGGTCTTTGGTATCCTAAAGGTGCATCACTCAATATAGTTGGTTATTTTGATTCTGACTTTACAGGGTGCAAATTGGATAGAAAAAGCACTAGTGGAACTTGTTATCTACTAGGAAGTTCACTAATCTCATGGTATTGCAAGAAACAATCTTGTGTTGTTTTGTCAACAGCTAAAGCTGAGTACATCTTTGCTGGAAGTTGATGTGTTCAAAGTCTATGGTTAAAGCAACAATTGCAAGATTATGGTGTAAAATTAAAAGAAATACCTTTGCTATGTGACAACACAAGTGCTATCAATATTTCCAAGAATCCAATAATGCACTCAAGGACCAAACATATTAAGATAAGACATCATTTCCTTAGAGATCACACTCAAAAAGGTAATATCAAAATTGACTTCATTGATACTCACAATCAATTGGCTGACATATTCACTAAACCTTTTGCTAGAGATAGATTCTATACTCTTAGAAACATGCTAGGTATCCTTGATGAATCTAATCTTTATTAGCTTGATTGGTATGTGTTTATCTATGTGAAATAGCTTGTTGTTTGATCAATCATCACATATGCTTCAAAATTCCAAGTTGTGCTGCATAAAACATTGTTCATTTTGATAAATTCTCTGTAATAATCGATTACCTATCGGAATAATCGATTAAAATCACTTAAAAAGCTTTTCAGAATGAATTTTGAACTCATGTAATCGATTATAGCATCGAGATAATCAATTATTTGGCCTTCGAAAATATTTCAAAAAGCCAAAGTTCACTGGAATAATCGATTATGCCTCAAATTAATCGATTACACATGGTCAAAAATCTTTTCAGGAATAAAATCTCACTGAAGTAATCGATTACAGTGAATGGTAATTGATTATATTGACTTGAAAATTTTGTGAAATTTGAATTCTGTCTGTGATAATCGATTACAAATAATCTTCTTCAACTGAATCTTACTGAAATAATTGATTACAGCTACTGCAGAAACTGATTTTGCTTATGAATTAATCGATTACATTAGATAATAATCGATTATGCATGGAGTTACTGCAAAATCTGTCAGTTTTTCTTGGGAAATGTAGCTGCCCAACTGCCACATAATTCAAATTTGAAACTTCTGTGCCTTAATGGTAGTGGGTTAATTCGTATTAACTGTCCTAATTTCCAATTTTGAATCTTTGGAGCCCAAAATTTTCTATAAATACAGCCCTTGTTGAAGGAAGAAATCACACCATGCTCATCTTCTTCCTTAAACACTATTGTGTTCTTCTTCCCTCTGAGTTTAGAAACTCTACCCAGATATTCCTCTCTAGCCATGTGTACCTCTAAGAGAGTCAAAACCTCCAAAAGAAATGTTGGTGAAACCTCTAACCATGCTGTCAATAGGTTAGACTACTAGTTTCCTACTGAGAGAGACAAAATTACCTATCTTTAGTTCAATGCCACCAAATTAATTTGTTCTCCCAAATACCTTGAACTTGACTGGTTCATTAGAGAAGGTTTCCAATTCCCTGCCTTCATTGAAACCCAGCGATTGAGAAAATTTATTGAGATGAAGAGTACCTATTACCTTGAATTAGTGAAGGTGTTCTACACCTATGCTAAGGGTTCTATGGATGGGACCCTTAGGTCTCAAGTTAATGGAGTAGCCCTGGAGATTACTCTTGAGATTTGGAAAGCTGTAGCTAGTATTCCCTTTGAGGTGAAAGGAAATTTGAAGAAGAGGCTGGGGGTTACAATAGGGTGGAGACCTATAGGGGGATGCTTCTTGATCCCCAAATGAGGCTGAAGCTTAGGCTAAGCATTGGCCCAATGACCCATGAGGACAGACTTATTCACTACATAATTACCTACATCCTAACTCCTAGAGCAACCAATCATTCCCAAGCCACTGATGATGACCTACAAATTGTGTATGGTCTCAAGAATTCCATTCAAATGAATTGGATTCTTATTCTGGAGTAAATTATGCTTAAATCCAAGAGGTTAATGAATTACCCTTTTCCAAATCCTGTTCTTTTTTCCAGGTTTATTGACTACTTTAATATTGATGTTGCTAATGAGGTTGTTGACAACACAAACTCAAGCAACAGTCTCATCAAAGATAAGCATCTTACCAAGCTAGGGATGGTCAAGACTCCTCAAGGATGGCAAATGGTTGGCCAACAAGTCCCTACTGCTGGAAATGAAGAAGAAGAAGAGGCTGAAGATGAAGGCCCTGCTCAACCATCTTACAGTCCATTTGAATCTCTTATGATTCAAAAGATGGATGGCTTATTGTCCCTTCATCATGAGCACAGGGCTGAAACTAATGCAGCTTTGGAAGAAATTAGGGTAGAGAGCATAGAAGCTAGGCATGTGCTTGATGATTTTCCTAACTAATTTAAGCTTCTTGTACTTTCTGATATTGCTCTATTTTCTTTTGATGTTTTTCAATCTGATTAATGTACTACTTTTTTTTTTCAATTAATGAATTTGCATTTGCTTCTCTCACTTGCTGTGCTATTTTTTGCCTTTTAAAAGCCAAATAGGGGGAGACAAATTTGATTGGAAATTAAGAAACTAACTCTATTTTGCCCTCTGTTGTTATGCTCTATTTTGTGTTGCATTTTTTATAAATTGATGAATGATGAAATTCACTAAGTGAGGGGGAGCAAACTAAGTCACAAAAGCTAACTAAAAGAAGTAAATGATTAATGGTTAAACCAATAGATTTCTTAACACTTGTTCTTGGCAAAAAGGATGATTTGTTTTTCAGGATTGATAAAGTTCAAATAAAGTTCAAGAATTCTATCTTGCTCATCCTTCAAAGCACCTCAAATCCCTAACACATGGTCAATCAATATTTGGCATGTCCAAAGCCAAAAAGGGGGAGATTGTTGGATATAGGGGGAGCAACAAGAAGAATGAAGCTTTTGACTTAGAAGTGTTTTGAGCTTTTCACATGCCTTGAAATTCAAATCCAAGTGTATGAGAAGCAAATATGTTGATCTTTGCATTTGCATGCATATAATCATTTACATGCTTAAGTGTTTTTAATCAAAGGACCAAAGCTATTTCGAAAAAGATCTAAATGGGTAAAGTTTTTGGAAAAATGTAATTTTACTATTTTAATCAATTACCCATAAGATTAATCGATTATTAAGTTCATGTTTAAAACTGAAAAAGCTT
Organism: Glycine tomentella; assembly: GCA_007407185.1. Taxonomy (NCBI): domain Eukaryota; kingdom Viridiplantae; phylum Streptophyta; class Magnoliopsida; order Fabales; family Fabaceae; genus Glycine; species Glycine tomentella. The sequence goes on from PYAF01005491.1 coordinate 115,515, forward strand.
TGATGAACAGTTTAATCGATTACATCACGGATTAATCGATTATTTGGCTTGTATTTAAAACTGGAAAAGCTTTAATGTACATATTAATCGATTAGCATTTCTTGTAATCGATTACATAGTATAATTCAAAAGTAATACATTTCTGCTTAATCGATTACCATTTATTGTAATCGATTACACAAGCAATCTTGAAAATCATGTTTTCACTAATTTAATCGATTACCATCATTTGTAATTGATTATATAGGCTATCTTGAAAAAGCTTGCTTCACTGCCTTAATCGATTACCAAATATTTTAATCAATTACACAGAAGGCTTCTGTTATAAAACTTCATTGCTTTAATCGATTACAGCTCGATTTAATTGATTATCTTGTTTGTGAAACCCAGAAATCAACCTTAAACACTTTAATCGATCAAGTGGTAATTTAATCGATTACATAACTCATTTTAATTGATTATTGGACGCGTTTAATCGATTACAGGTTGTTACAAAACTCTTTTATAAATAGAAAGAAGGTTTGGCTTTAAACTTAACTTGAATACTTAGAAATTTTTGAATACACACAAGTCTTCGCAAAGTTCTAAAATGTTTTTTTTGGGTTTACTTGCTTCTTGTCCAACTCTTTAATCTTCATGGTATTGAATGATTTCTTGGGCAAGATATTTCTAAAGAGCAAAGGAGAACATGTTCTGAAAACTTGTTTCTACATTCTATCTTGATTGGTAACCCATATGCATTCATATTCATTGGATCATTAAGTTGTTTCTCTCCTAAATCTTTGAGTGTAATTTCTTTTTTGAAATTTATGTTATTTGAAGCTATTGTAAAAGGGTTCTTTGAATCCTGTTCTAGAGTAGTGTTCTCTAGGGGAGAACAGAGTAGTGTTCTCTTGATCTTGATCTTAAGGAGTCTAATAGGGTTTTAGATTTCTATTCTTTATCTAGAGTTGATAAAGAGAGATTGTTGTAAAGCTTGTAAGAATAGAATTTTATAATAGTAGAACTCTAATATAGTGTTGATTAGAAGAAACTAGATGTAGCTTCTCTTGAGAAGTGAACCAGTATAAATTGCTTGTGTTGATTTTCTTATCTCTATCTCTGCAAGTAATCTTGTTTATTTGTTCTTGGTGGTTTTATCATTACTCAACAAGCTTTGTTTTGAGCTATTGATTTCTTGTGCTGAGCAATTTGATTGATTAAAAACATTCTTGGTTTAAAAGTGATTAAGATCCTTTAACTCTGATTTTATAAATAATTTTTAAAAGACCGAGTTTAAACCAATTCACCCCCTCTTGGTTATTATGGGTATTCCTATTGTTTTCATGCTTTTCATGAAATGCATGAAGAGGCGAAAAAGCTTACAATATCCAATAATAAGCTAAAGGAAATCTTAGATGGCATGTTACAAAAATTATAGAATTGCAAACTAAAATTTGTAACCTGAAAGAAGAAAATGAAAAACTTGTTTCAAGTTACAACATGTTGCAAAAGGATTTTGATGATTACAAAAGAAGTCAAGGAGAAAAATACATGCTACTCTTATCTAAGAATAGTGATTTGATTGATCTTTTAAGAGAGCTTTACAAAGGTAGATGCAACGTAGCTGAAATGATAAGTGTGCAAAAATATGCTGGAGATACTTTTGGTTTGGGTTACAAACATGGATCAAAGTCTTTTGGCAAAACTATATTTGTACCACCAAAACAGAAAAATCAAAAGAATGTCTATGATTCAAAGATCAATCAAAATACTTACTCAAGGAATTCATTAAAGTTTGTAACATGCAACTATTGTGTGATGAAAGGACATACATCTTATAAATGCTATGCTAGAAGATTCTATTTGCCTAATGTAGAATGTATTTGGGTGCAAAAGAAGAAGAAAGTGGCTAACCCCTATGGACCCAACCTCAATTGGGTACCTTCCTTTGAAAATTGATTTGAATTTTGCAGGTATGTCTAAGAGCATCGAGAGATATGACCGGTGACATATCAATGCTCACAAATTTGACTCTTAAAGCTTGTGGATTTGTCACCTATGCAGATAACAACAAAGGGAAGATAATTGAAGAAGGAAATATATGAGACAACTTTAAAACCAAAATCAGAAATATTCTTTATGTGGAAGATTTAAAGCATAATCTCCTAAGTATAAGTCAACTTTGTGATAAAGGGTTCAAAGTGTCATTCAATGACAATTGCTGCATGATATGTGATGGACAAAATGGTGAGGTGATTCATATAGGTAAAAGAAAAGGTAATATCTATTTACTCTCCATAGATCATGCATTCTTTCACAACACTTCTGGCTTAATAAGTAAAACTAATGAGTCATGGCTATGACATAGAAGGGTAAGTCACATTAACATGCATCATATGAACAACATAATTAAAAAGGATTTAGTCATTGGGTTACCCAAACTCAAGTTTGAAAAGGACAAATTATGTGATGCTTGTCAAAAGGGGAAACAAACAAAAAATTCTTTTCAAAGTAAAAATGTTGTTTCTACTTCAAGACCCCTTGAATTACTTCACATAGATTTGTTTGGTCCTTCTAGAACTATGAGTTTAGGAGGTAGTTACTATGGGCTTGTCAATGTAGATGATTACTATAGATTCACATGGACCTTGTTTTTGAAATCCAAGAGTGATGCTTTCAATGCTTTTAGAAAATTGGCATAACTTGCTCAAAATGAAAAGGGAAGCAAAATTATCTCAATAAGAAGTGATCATGATGGAGAATTCCAAAATGAACATTTTGAAAAATTCTATGAATGAAATGGAATTAACCACAATTTTCAGCTCCAAGAACACCTCAACAAAATGGTGTTGTGGAGAGAAAAAATTGATCCCTTGAAGAAAGTGTAAGAACTCTTCTTAATGAGACAAATTTGCCTAAATATTTTTGGGCTGATGCTATAAGTACAGTTTGCTACACTTTGAATAGATTACTAATAAGGCCTATTTTGAAGAAAACCCTTTATGAATTATACAAAGGTAGAAAACCAAACATTTCTCATTTGAGAGCATTTGGCTGTAAGTGTTTTGTGTTAAATAATGGTAAAGAGTCATTTGAAAAATTTGATTCTAAAGCTGATGAAGCCATTTTCCTTGTATATTCATTACATAGCAAAGCATATAGAGTTTTCAATAAAAGAACCTTATGCATGGAATAATCAATTCATGTTATTTGTGATGAATCTAATCCCTCTAAAGAGGAAAAAAGTGTGATATTGATGCAGAACCTTTGGAGGAGTTTATTCAACTAAATGGGTCAATGAATAAAGAAAAGGAAGAGCCAATTGATGAAACAAAACAATCAAATGGAGAACCACAAGAGATCTCTCCCTTGACAATATAATTGGTGAAGTTTCAAAGGGAGTATCTACTAGATCATCATTAAGAAATCTCTGTTGTAATATGGCTTTTGTTTCACAAATAGAACCTAAGAATATTGATCAAGCCTTAATTGATGAACATTAGATGCATGTCATGCATGATGAACTGAATCAATTCAAGAGAAATGAAGTTTGGGAACTTGTCCCTAGACCTTCTTTTCTTAAGCTTATTGGCACTAAATGGGTTTTTAGAAACAAACTTGATGAGAGTGGAATCATAGCCAGAAACAAAGCTAGATTGGTTGCAAAAGGTTACAACCAAGAGGAAGGCATTGACTATGAGGAAACCTTTGCACCAGTTGCAAGACTGGAAGCCATTAGTTTACTACTTGCATATGCATGTTTAATGGGTTTTAAACTTTTTCAAATGGATGTTGAAAGTGCTTTCTTAAATGGATATATTGAGGAGGAAATATATGTGGAGAAACCTCCTGGTTTTGCTGATTTCAAACATCCAAACCATGTTTTTAAGCTTAAGAAAGCTCTCTATGGTTTAAAACAAGCTCCAAGATCTTGGTATGAGAAATTAAGCAAATTTCTACTTAAACAATCTTTCACAAGGGGGCATGTTGATAAAACCTTGTTCATCAAAAGGCAAAACAACGAAATTTTATTGGTTCAAATATATGTTGATGATATAGTTTTTGGTTCAACAATCAATTGTTGTGCAAAGAATTTTCTATCTCTATGCAGAATGAGTTTGAAATGTCAATGATGGGAGAATTAACATTCTTTCTTGGACTTCAAGTGATGCAAATGAAGGATGGAACATTTCTAAATCAAACCAAGTATTGCCTTGAAGTGATCAAAAAGTTTGAAATGGAGAAAAGCAAAGATGCTGCAACTCCAATGGCAACATCAACCTATCTTGATTCAGATGAAAAAGGAAAGATGTAACATCCCGAGCGCTGACGAGGGCGGGGAGTGATCGCCGGTGCAGTGAGGCACGGACAAGGAGCAGCTCCTGGCAGGCTTCCAGCGGGAGGGGTACATGAATGAATCGAATACACACCCGAACGAGAGGGATCCAGAGGATGTGCAGGTATAGGACTGTACAGTTGAGGATAACTTAAAGGATTTAATAGGTACTACTTATACCAACAGGGTGCATCTACTTTTCGGTAGCCCATAACATAAGAACTCCGCAGTTAAGCGTGCTTGACTTGGAGCAATCTTGGGATGGGTGACCTCCTGGGAAGTTTCTCAGGAAGTGTGTGAGTGAGGACAAAGCACACTGAAAAGTCTTATGTTGGTATGTAGGGACAGTCGTTGATCCTGCAAGTGGCCGAGCATTACAGAAAGAAAGTTGATGAGTCAAAATTTAGAAGAATGATTAGATCTTTGCTATATTTGACAGCTAGTAGACCATATATTATGTTGAGTGTGTGTTTGTGTGCAAGATATCAAGCAAATCTCAAAGAATCACACTTCACTGCAGTCAAAAGGATCCTCAAATATCTCAAATCAACTCCAAAAGTTGGTCTTTGGTATCCTAAAGGTGCATCACTTAATATAGTTGGTTATTCTGATTCTAACTTTGTAGGATGCAAGTTGGATAGAAAAAGTACTAGTGTAACTTGTCATCTACTAGGAAGTTCACTGATCTCATGGCATTGCAAAAAACAATCTTGTGTTGCTTTATCAATAGCTAAAGCTGAGTACATCTCTGCTGGAAGTTGTTGTGCTCAAAGCCTATGGCTAAAGCAACAATTGCAAGATTTTGGTGTAGAATTAAAAGAGATACCTTTGCTATGTGACAACACAAGTGCTATCAATATTTCCAAGAATCCAATAATGCACTCAAGGACAAAACACATTAAGATAAGGCATCATTTCCTTAGAGATCACATCCAACAAGGTAATATCAAAGTTGCCTTCATTGATACTCACAATCAATTGGCTGATATATTTACTAAACCTTTGGATAGAGATAGATTCTATACTCTTAGAAACATGCTAGGTATCCTTGATGAATCTAATCTTTACTAGCATGATTGTTATGTGTTTATCTTTGTGAAATAGCTTCTTACTTGATCAATCATCACGTGTGCCTCAAAAAAATCCAAGTTGCGCTGCATAAACACTTGTTGGATATAGGGGGAGAATCATGAAGAATGAAAGACTTTGATTCAAGAGTGTGTTTTGAGATTTCAACATGCTTGGAGTGCCTTGAAGTTTAGTATATGATTCAAGTGTAAGAGAAAGGCAATCTGATTGATCCATGCATTCATTCATTCATCCTTTAATAAGCTTAAATGATTTTTTCTAAAACATCAAAGCTTTTTATTTTTTAGTTAAGGTTTTAATCAGATTAAAACGTTTTTGGAAAAATGATTTTCTTGTTGTTTTAATCGATTACCTAAGTCATATAATCGATTATTTTATTCTTCGTTCAATCTGGAAAATCTTCATAAACAATTTAATCGATCACCTATCGGATTAATCGATTATTTGGCCTTTGATTGAAACTGAAAATGCTTTGTTAAAAGTTTTAATCGATTACCATCATTCGTAATCGATTACGGTTGAAATCAGTTTTTAAGGCTTCCTGGTTTAATCGATTACCATCATTTGTAATCGATTATATAGTTGAACATATTTTTAAATGTTTCCTGGTTTAATCGATTACCATCATCCGTAATCGATTACATAGTTCATTTTGAAAATCCTAATCTCCTAACTTAATCGATTACCATTATTCGTAATCGATTACATAGTTCATTTTATGAAACTGAACTTCTTGGTTTAATCGATTACAGCTCGAGATAATCAATTAATTTGCTCTTTGCTGAAACCCAAAAACCTTCTTGAACGGATTAATTGATTAAGTGATAATTTAATCGATTACTAAAACATTTTAATCGATTATCTGGTGCGTTTAATCAATTACAATTAGTTACAAAATCTGTTATAAATAGTTTTGAAGGCTTGGCTTGTCTAAGAACTTGATCATTCGTATTTCTGAATATACACAAGCTTTCTAAACTCTCTCAAAGTGATTTTCTGTATTCTATTACTTCTTGCTTCTTTCAAATCATTCATGGGTCATTGAATGAATCTTGAGCAAGAAACTTTTCAAAGATAAGGAAAAACATGTGTTGATTTGTTTTGCTATTCAACCTGATTTGGAAACTCATGTGCATTACATTCACTGGATCATTAGGTTGTCTCTCTCCTTATTGTTTGTGTGCAAATTCGTATTTGAATTTCTGTTGTAATTACTATTGTAAGTGGGTTCTTCTTGCTTGGTTCTAGAGAAGGGTTCTCTAGTTAAAGAACAAAGTAATGTTCTCTGGTTCTTGCTCCTTAGAATTCTAATAGGGTTTTAATTTTCTATTCTTTATCTAGGGTTGATAAAGGGGAGGTCTTGTATTAAGCTTGTAAGAACAAGATTTATGATAGTGGAACTCTAATCTAGTACTGATTAGAAGAAACTAGATGTAGCTTCAGTTGTGAAGTGAACCCGTATAAATTGCTTGTGTGTTGTTTTCTCATTCTCTATGACTCTTATTGTTCATTGATTCTTTGTTTCATATTCATTGTTCAACAAGTTCTGTTTTGAGCAAATTGATTCCAACGGGTTGAGCTATTTGATTAAGTAAAAAGATTTCTTGGTTTTGAAAGTGATAGAGATCCTTAAACTCTGATTTGAATTAATTTTAAAATACAAGGTTTAACCAATTCACCCCCTCTCTTGGTTATTGTGAGTATTCCCTTTATTTTCAATTGGCATCAAGAGCTGGTTCTTGAGAGTTATTCAGGATCACTATCTTTTCTTCAAAAAGAAAAATGAACACCTCACAAATAACCTTCAAAGAAGGTGCTTCCCTAAATTGTCCTCCGATGTTTGAAGGGAAGCACTTTAGCTTTTGGAAAAATAAATTAAAAATCTTTATTCAATCAAATGACCCAGGTGCTTGGAATGCTATAGAAAATGGTCCTTTGATTCCCATTAAAACTGTTGGCAATGAGATGATTCCCAAAGAATGGGATGAAATGACAGATGTTGAAAAGAGAGTTATCCAATATGATTTCAAAGCAAAAAATATGATAACGTCTGCACTTTCTTCAGATGAGTTTTTCAGAACAATAAGATGCACAAGTGCCAAAGAAATGTGGGAGATGTTGGAAATAACTCATGAAGGCACTGAAGAAGTTAGAAGATCAAGAAAGCATGCCTTGATCCACGAGTATGAAATGTTCAAGATGAACACCAAGGAAAGCATTTCTCAGCTATAAACAAGATTCACTCATATAGTGAATCATCTTTTTGGTCTTGGGAAGATCTTTGATGCTAAAGAATTAAACATCAAAATCTTGAAGTGTCTCACAAGACTTTGGCAACCAAAGGTGACAACAATCAAGGAATCAAAAGATTTATAAAAAAATATCCATGGCTGCACTATTTGGTAAGTTACTTGAATATGAGCTTGAAATATCTCAACTAACTTGTGCTCAAGATGCAGAAAAGAAAAAGAAAAGTATTGCGTTAAAAGCTGAACCATCAAAGTCTGAAGAAGTGGAAGAATCAAGTGAAGAGGAGGAAGAGAAAAACATGAACTTGATTGTTAAAAAGTTCAACAAGTTCTTAAGGAAGAACAAGAATCAAAAGTTCAACAAGAACAACGAGAACAACAACAACAACAACAACAAAAGGATTGACAACACGTTTACTTGTTTTGAATATGGAAAACCTGGCCACATCAAATCAGAATGCTCAATCTTTTTGAAAAAGCAACAAGGTGACAACGAGATGAGAGAGGAAGGAAAATCCAAAAGAGCCTACATAGCTTGGGAAGATAATGAGTCAGCAACCTCAGAATCTTCAACTGAAAATGAAGAAGCTAACATGTGTCTCACTTCCACAATAAATGAAGAAGATGAAATATCTCATGTACTGAAACTGAGGTAGGTTATGAATATGATCAAGTTATTGATGTCTTCCATGAAATGCATGAAGAAGCAAAAAAACTTACAGTATCCAATAACAAGTTGAAAGGAAATCTTAGATGGTATGTTGCAAAACTTACTGAATTGCAAACTAAAATTTGCAACTTGAAAGAAGAAAATGAAAAACTTGTTTCAAGTTATAAATTAAATGGATATGTATGTGCTTCTTCTTCTACTAATGTTAACAAATACAATTTATTGCAAAAGGATTTTGATGATTACAAAAGAAGTCAAGGAAAAAAAATACATGTAAATACATGTTACTCTTATCCGAGAATAGTGATTTAGTTGATCTTTTGAGAAAGCTACACAAAGGAAAATGAAACTTGGCTGAAATGTTAAGTGTGCAAAGATATGCTGGAGATACTTCTGGTTTGGGGTACAAAAAGGGCTAAAAAACTTATGGAAATAACCCCAGAAATTTGAGAAGCTGTGGCTGGTATCTCCTTTGAGGGAGAAATAAAGTTTGATGAAGAAGTAGGAGGGTACAATAGGATAGACACCTATAGGGGAATGCTGATTGATCCTCAAATGAGGCTAAAGCTTAGGCTTAGAACTGGCCCCATGACCCACGAGGACAGACTTCTGCACTATATCATCACCTGTATTCTCACTCCTAGAACCACAAACCATGCCCAAGCCACTGATGATGACCTACAACTAGTGTATGGTCTCAAGAATTCAATTAAGATGAATTGGATTCTTATTCTTGTGGCAATAATGCTAAAGTCCAAAAGGCTTGTCAACTATCCTTTTCCCTATGATGTGCTTGTCTCCAGATTTATAGACTACTTCAACATAGATGTTTCCAATGAAGTGGTGGACCACACTAATTCAAGCAATAGTCTGATCAAGGAGAGGCATCTCACCAAACTAGGGATGGTAAAGACACCACAAGGCAGGCAAATGGCTTGTCAACAAGCTGCTTCTACTGCTCCTGCTGCTGCTGATGATGAAGATGATGAAGAAAGAGACCCCTCTCAACCTGTCTACAGTCTATTTGAATCCTTAATGATTCAAAAGATGGATGGTCTGCTTTCTTTTCATCATGAACATAGGGCCGAGACTAGTTCAGCCTTAGAGGATATTCAATCTAGGCTGGAAAACATAGAACATCATCTCAACTTTGATGTTTCTGAATCTTTTTAGATTTTCTATGTTTTCTTTGTTATTCCTCTTTATGTCTTTAAGTTTTTATGTTTTTTTTTTGCAATGTAATGTTCCCTTTTTAATGAATGACAATTTTTTTGCTTATATCCGTTGTGCTATTTTAATTTTTTGTCTTTAAAAAACCAAATAGGGGGAGAAAAATGTAGATTGATTGTGCTCTGCATTATACTCTGTTTTACCCTATTTTTCTGCTCATTTTTTGCACAAATAAAAAAAATGAATGGATTGTCATATTAAGCGGGAGCTAAATATAGAATCTTAACAAATTAAGTCAGATATACAAGTTAATGAATAATGGATAATGCAAACAGATATCTTAACACTTGTTCTTGGCAAAAAGAATGTGATTATTTTCAGGTTTGAAAAAACTCAAGTCATCTATTTTGATTTCCTCAACACTTCAAATCCAATACATGATCAATCAAGTATTTGGCATGTTCAAAGCCAAAAAGGGGGGAGATTTCAAGAGTGTGTTTTAAGCTTTCAACATGCTTGGAGTGCCTTGAATTTTAGTATATGATTCAAGTGTAAGAGAAAGGCAATCTGATTGATCCATGCATTCATTCATTCATCCTTTAATACGCTTAAATGATTTTTTCTAAAACATCAAAGCTTTTTATTTTTTGGTTAAGATTTTAATCAGATCAAAAGGTTTTTGGAAAAATGATTTTCTTGTTGTTTTAATTGATTACCTAAGTCATATAATCAATGTTGATTCCAGGGAGAGCTTCATGAAGTTTGGAAGTCTTTGATACAAGAAGAGTTTTGTGCTTTCAACATGCTTGAAGACTTGGAATTTTATGCAAAAAGAAAGCAATCTGATTGATCCATGCATTCACATATTTAATCATTCATTCATTGATTTAACGAAGTGGTTTTTATAAAAATCAAACAAAACTTTTTATACTTTACTAAGTTTTTTTTTTTTTACTCAAAGGTTTTTGGAAAAATTGTTTTTATACTATTGTAATCGATTACATTAAAAATATAATTGATCAAATTGTTCTTAGTTCATTCTGGAAAAACCTTCAAGAACAAAGTAATCGATTACCTATCGGAATAATCGCTTATTTAACCTTTGTTTTCACATACACTGCTTTGTTGAAACACTTTAATCAATTACCAATAAATAGTAATCAATTACAAAGCTTTACATTGTTACTCATGGTTTTAAGACTTTCTGGAAGAATCGATTACCAATAGGTAGTAATCGATTACACAAGCTTAAATTGAAAAAGTCATCTTCCTGCTTTAATCGATTACCATTTGTAGTAATCGTTTACACCTTGTGTCTGAATTTTGTAAGTTTGCATTAGATAATCGATTACCATATTTCGTAATCGATTACACAATGTATTTTGGAATGCCACAAGCTCCTGCCTTAATCGATTACCAAAGATAGTAATCGATTACACAGTACATTTTATATTTTGCAAGTTCTGTCGTAATCAATTACAAAGACGGAATAATCGATTATTTTGCTCGTTGCTCATGCCCAGAAACTTTGTTAAACACTTTAATCGATTACAAGGTTTATTTAATCGATTACATGAGCATTTTAATCGATTATTAAATAGAACCTTGACTTAGCTGCTTTTCTAACTTTATGAAACATTACCCATTTGTATTTTCTGAGGTTAAACAGTCTTGTGAGCATTCTTAAGTGTTTTCCAAGGGATAAAGTCTTTCTTGCTCCATTATGTCTAAATCATGAGTGCTTGTGTCATGCTTGGAGTTTGAAACCTGTTCAAGATTAAGGAAAGCTATGCTTTTTGATTTGTAATCATTCAACCTAAGTTGGTAACTTCATGTTCCATTGCATCATTGGATCATTAGGTTGTCTTTCTCCTTAATCTGGTTGTAATTTTTGTTTTCTATTTTCTTTGTGAATTGGCTATTATATTTGGGTTCTTGCTTGTAACTAGAGAAGGGGTTCTCTAGGTGAAAGAACTGAGTAGTGTTATCAGGTTCTTGTCTCTTAGAATCTAATAGGGTTTTAGATTTCTATACTTTATCTAGGTTGATAAATGGAGACTTTGTAATTGCTTGTAAGAACATAAAATTATAATAGTAGAACTCTAACCTAGTGTTGGTTGGAAGAAATCTGGATGTAGCTTCTAGTGTTGAAGTGAACCAGTATAAATTTGATTGTCTTGTTTCTCTATTCCTTAACTCTTATATTCATTGTGTTCTTGTTTAAATTGCTTAATCAATTATATCAGTTTTGATTCATTGAATTCCTTGGGGCTAAAATACTTGATTGAATAAAGTTCTTGGCTTTTGAAAAGTGATAAAGATCCTAGGAACTCTGATTTTGGTTAAAGAATTTTTTAAAATACCAAGGCTTAACCAATTCACCCCCCTCTTGGTTAAGTGTGAGATATTCATATTCTTTACAATTGGTATCAGAGCTGGTTCTTGAAAGTTACTCAAGATCACTATTTTCAAAATGAATAACTCACAAATAACTTTCAAGGAAGGTGCTTCTTTAAATAGACCTCCTTTGTTTGAAGGGAGAATTTCAGTTTTTGGAAAAATAGGATGAAGATCTTTATTCAGTCTAATGACCCAAGTGCTTGGAATGCAATTGAAAAAGGTCATGTGGCGCCCATCAAAACTGTTGGAAATGACATGATTCCCAAAGAATGGGATGAGATGGCTGATGTTGAGAAAATGGTTGTTCAATATGATTTCAAGGCCAAAAACATGATAACCTCTACACTTTCCTCTGATGAATTTTTCAGAACATTTAAGTGCACAAGTGCTAAGGAAATGTGGGAGATGCTAGAAATTACTCATGAAGGAACTGAAGAAGTAAGAAGATCAAGGAAGCATTCATTGATTCATGAGTATGAGATGTTCAAGATGAACACAAATGAAAGCATTTCCTAGTTCCAAACAAGATTCATACACATTGTCAATCATCTTTTGGGACTTGGAAAGACTTTTGATGTTGAGGAATTAAACATCAAAATCTTGAAATGCCTCACTAGATCTTGGCAACCAAAAGTGACAGCTATCAAGGAATCCAAGGATCTCTCCAAAATGTCCATGGCTGCTTTTTTTGGTAAGTTACTTGAATATGAATTAGAAATGTCTCAATTAATGTGTGTTGAAGATGCAGAAAATAAAGGAAAAGGAATTGCACTAAGAGCTGCATCAACAAGAGCTAAAAAAGAAGAAAAATCAAGTGATGAGGATGATGAAGAGAACAACTTCATAGTGAAGAAGTTCAGCAAATTCTTGAAGAAGAATAAGGGCAAGAAATTCTCAAGGAACACCAAGAACAATAACAACAACAACAACAAGATTAACAGTATGTGGGAAACCTGGCCACATTAAGACTGAATGCTCAATCTACTTGAAGAAACAATAAGGAGACAACAAAGTGAAGAAGGATGGAAAAGCTAGAAGAGCCTATATAGCTTGGGAGGACAATGACTCAACAACCTCTGAATCCTCCACTGAAATTGAGGAAGCAAACATGTGCCTTACGTCTATTGTCAATGAAGATAATGATGATCTTTTAGATGAAGAAGATAAGGTAAATTCTGAACTTGATCAAGCTATTCTTGCTTTTCAAGAGATGCACAAAGAGGCTCAAAAGCTTGCAAGATCTATGATGGACTCCTGAACTGATTCAAGTCCTGTTTGCCCCGATCTTCCTTGCAATGGAATCAATTCTTCAATTGAAAGAAAAACAGAGTATGTAGTGCTCTGTTTCCAAGACAACTTTTATATTTTGTGATTGAAGAAATGGGTTAATGGAAGAAGATTAGAAACGGATTTGGATTGACACCATGGAATAGGAATTCCAATAAGTCTTGCAAGAATCACCACAATAGCTCAGAAGCCATTGATAAGAAAGAAGAAGTTCTAAACTAAGAACAAGGGAGAAAATTCTCAACCTAACACACAAAGTGCATTCAATTTTCATTTCATCAAAAAGTTCTTACAATCTGTTGAAATGTAACTTATATAGGCCACGGAACTATAAGCTAATGAAATGTAAATGTGTCCTAAATGAAATACAAATGTAGCTTCCAAGGAAAGTCATCCAACAACTACTTAAAACTGAAAATTAGCGCTTCTGCAGCAAAAACTGTAATAATCGATTATTTTGTAATGGTAATAGATTATTTGGAATCAAATAATCGATTACTAGATCTTGGTAATCAATTATTTTGTTTATATCAGACCTGGAAACTGATTCAAGAACAAAGTAATCGATTATGTTACCAAATAATCGATTATCACAGGGACTCCCACTTCTATGTAATCGATTACTTGTCTTGGTAATCGATTATTTTGCTCATATTCATCCTGGAAACTGATATATGGCCAAAATAATCGATTAATTCGATATGTAATAGATTAAAACAGAGCTATTTGCATTTTTTTAGACTGATTTAATCAATTACAGGATGCTTGTAATCGATTACAGGTATCAAAAGATGCTTTTAATCTGTTACAGGATGCTTTTAATCAATTACAACAGACAACACTCCTTTTGTGTTCTCACTACTTTTATGGGCTTCTTCTTGCTTTTCCAAGAGATACAAGTTGGATTGAATATGATCTTGAAGTATTTGAACCATAGCCCTTGTCATTGGCCCTTTAATCACCAAAGGAAGTTCTTCCATGTGCAATTCCAAGTCTTCCTCCTCTTGGCTTGGTTTTAGGATTGTATCATCCCCTCCTTCTTGCAAAGAACTTGTCCTCAAGTTTGTTTCTCCATTTGGACCTGCATCATACAAGGAAAGATCACCAACATTAAAAGTGTTACTAACACCATA
>PYAF01005492.1:9884-31371 GCA_007407185.1 Glycine tomentella
GAAGCAATTCAAACTAACCACACTGTATATAATATGCTATGGGAGCCAAGTTGTTTGAGGCTTTGTACGCTAATATGCTAGCCGCAGCAGAAGCATCCGAATCCGACAACCGAGTCTCGTCGGTTCGATAAGCAGCGGAAGGGAGATCATGATGGGTGGAAGTCCAATATAAAGGAAACTTCCATGGCCTCGAGGAAGATTCAGGCCTAGCAAAAAATGAGGGCTGGCCTGGTTCTGCGACAACCTTAAAGAATTTGTCTTTAAAACCTTTAAAAGACTCAGCAAAAAGAGAAAAAAGCCGACGATCACATTGACGGTCTTTACGACCCCGGAAAGAGGTCCACCCTTTCCGATCGGTGGGTTCTTTGCCCGATCGGTTTGTTTGGACTGAGAAAAAGTAAAAGAATAAAGAAAAGGTGCAGAGAACCTCCAGTTTTTGACAAAGAATTTCGAAGGCCTGCATGGAAGCCCAACCATTCGGATGGATCTGGGAAGGAGCGACGTGCAAGTACTCTAAGACCTGCATTTGGAAGTCGGTAAAGGGAAGTCGGACTCCCAACCGAGTGATTACGTCTTTATAAAACAAAAAGAAGTCAGGATCATTGCCCTCCCGGGTAGAGCATACAGGCTCGCCCGGGCGGGGAAGACAAACATGGAAACCCTGTTGATCCCCAAGGGGGAGGGATGCAAGGTCCTCAGAACTCATTGTCGAGGTGTATTGTAGCACCTCATGAGCAACCCAGGGGAACCTACCTGTCAAAGCAGGAGGGAGAGTTTGGGAAGAAGACCCGGTTGCGGATTCGTCAATGGTTCTGGTGACGGTTGGATCCATAGCTACCTATAACAGTAAAAAAGAAATAATCAGCCAAGTACCTGGAAGAAGAACTGTCAATGGATTGGGTTGAGAAGAGGCCGAAGTCGGCACGGCAGATTCTTCAACAGCAGCCGGCACCCCGGTATTGAAATCTGATTGGAGTGAGGGGATAGGGATTTCACTGGGGACAGGTTTAGGAATCCAGATAGGATTATGACGACAATGGTCTAATAGGTCCTCGGCCTGCTTATTAAGATCCCTACTGGCCAGGTACATAAATTCTTCAATACATTTCGAACAATGTTCGTACTGAATTTCAAAACCTGGTTCGGCTAAGGGGTATGTTTCAGAACTATCTGAAGGGGCATTACTGGAAGGGATGGGGTCCTTAGGGGCTGCCCTAGATTCAGTAGCCCTAGATTGAGAAGCAAGAATTGCTGCTCTTTGACATGATGAAGACCCCAAATTAGAAGACCCTACCCTAGAAGAATCGGGACGTTTAGGGCCTAATCTGGAAGGAACAGGAGATTTGGGGTAGAAGCTTTGGAATTGCCTGGACCCGAAGCGGCTCGAAGCAGGGATTTCCTTTTTTCTTCTTCAGGAAGGGGCAAACCATAAAGCCAAAAGGCAGCACGAGGGGAACAAGATTTGCGAATTTCCTTTTCTTCCTCAGGGGTATATTTCATGATGAAGAAGAAAAGAAGGCACAAAGAACTGAAGAATGTAAAGGGGCAAAAAGGTGCAGAGAAGGTTGATACTTAGGGTTCGTATAGGAGAAGAGAGAAGATGTGAACAATTATAATGCTAGCAAAAGAAAGAAGGATAATGAGCAGAAAGATACCTGGATAAGAAGGTGGCAAAGAAAGTAGTAATGGCGAAGAACAGATAACTCCAGAAAAGCGTTGTGAGAAGCAAGGAGGCAGAGATGCGACTGATGAAGAAAAGGCACAAAGATGAAAATGCAGAAGATGTGAAGGGCAACGTGAAGTAAAAGTACTTTAATGAAACGAAACGGAAAGGGCGCATTAAACAAGAAGTGTAACCGCCAGAATTCAAAAATTATAGATAATAACTGCTGGTCACAGAAAGACGCAAAGGGACAAAAATGTCATTAGCGCATATAAGAAATGATTGAAGCGTGCAAGGGAAGAACAAAAACTGATCAGACGGAACACGTGGCAGTTAAAGGGAAGGAGACGTTCCATTCCCCTATGATCGTAGGCGTTCATTCTTCCATGCTTATAGCTGTCCAGGCGGCTGTGAAAAGACAAGAGCAGGTCGACATTGGAATCAACAATGAGTAATTGGCAGACTTGGTCAAATGATGTGCCATATTTACAAGGGGCAGGTACAAAGTACACCTCGGTATGAATGGTGATCATCTCGGCTCGGATATCAATCATCTCGGTTTGGATGAATGTCACCTCGGCTCGGGTAGTGAGCATATCGGCTCGGGCGATGATCATGTCGGTTCGGACATCGAACCCGGCCCTGCTTAGGTATTACCTAAAAAGCGTAGTCGGCTTCACTATTGATACATCCTGGCCATCCAGAATGCTAGAAGACCGGGCTGAGGGGCATCTATTACGGATACGCAATATATCCTATTTAATATTATCTTTCCCACGAAATAACCACCTTGAAGAAAGGAGGAACAGTTACAATCTTCAGTTACCAGAATCTCCGCATATCAAGGAGAGAGGTTGCACGTTCAACTGCGTGGCCTGAGATAATGGGCCTCAACCATCATATCGGCGTCCAGGTATAAATATTGCTTCCGTCATGGTGAAAGGTACACAATTCTAGCTCTCTCTTTTCCTTCACACAAGCACACACCGCACCCCCCAACGTGTCGTGTTTACTGTGCTGTGATCTTCTTTCTTGAGTTGCTTCATTTTCATAGGTTTTTTAAGAGAGGGAGAGTTTGATCCAACATAAAATCATCCAACACCACTTGTTGGACATTTCTGTTCTCGTTGAGCAGAACAGCTGCTTTCTACCCCTTTTGTTTAGGAAAATGTCAAGACAAAGCATCATCAGTTGCTATATGAGTCCAAGTTGTACAGAGTTTTCGAGGAGGAAGTAATGTCTCTTGTCATATTAATTTTTTTGTCTTTCTTTTATTTTCACTTTGTGCAATGACACCTACTTTTAGTAATTGATCTTATTTATACTTATATATTAATGCCTATACAAATTTGGTATTGGCAGCTGGAATTCCTGATGTTAAATGGGTTGGGGTGAAGGGAGATTACAATGTTCTAGTGATGGATCTGCTTGGATCTAGTCTTGAAGATCTATTTATCTTCTGCAGTAGAAAGCTCTCACTAAAGACAGTTCTCATGCTTGCTGATTACATGGTAGGCCGGCCTATCCCATCTCGAGTGAATGAATGAGAGAAAATCTCTATGAACTATTTCATTTAGATGATACTATTAATTAATGTCTCATATAGGTCCTCTAGGTCCTGTTTATGCAACTGATTAGAAATACCTAGTTGGCTAATATTTGTTAGATGTTCGCCCATCAAGTGTCTTTAATTGGTATGATGATGATTTGAATTGCAAGTATATTTATATACGGTACTCTTGCTGGATTTTGTGCCTTTAGCATCTGTAAAAACTGAGATTTGGATGCTAGCAGGGACAATGACAAAGGTTTTGATGGAAACTTGAAAGAAATTTGGGGCTGTTCTTAATTTACGTGTATTTGCATTGGTTTCTAACTTAAATAATTCCTTGTTTTGAAATTATATTAGTATCAATTATCAAAATAAAATATTATTTTTTGGCTAAGATTTGGTGATTTCTCTTTCAAGTTTTATGTAAGATACAAGGAAAGAGGACAGGGATTTAAGGAAAAAAAATAGTGCAATGACTAAGGTTTTGATGGTCCTTTATTTTTTAAAATGTGTTCACTTTCTAAATTTTTAATTAGTTTTTATCTCATAATTTATATAAATAGTTCTAATAATGTATGAATATTGGATCTTTTGAGACAATTATAGATCCTGGGAGGCAATTCTAATTGGTCAATAAAAATGGATTTATTAGTTCATAAATTATAAATTATAAAATTAAAAAAAATTGGTAGGAAAAATGAAAATAATTCTTAATTTTTAATTAGTTTATAGAAAAAGATATTTTTTCATTTTTTTTAAAAAGACATTCTAAGACGATTTTGTAAATAATCGTCTTAGTAATTTGATCTTCTAATACATTGTTGGAAAATCATCTTAGAATCCTCAATTTTTTTTTTATTTTTTTTTAAAAAGACATTTTAAGATGGTTATTTAAAAAACTATCTTAAAAAGTTTATATTTAATGACAGCATCCTCAATTTTTTAAGTAAAAAAGACATTTTAAAATGGTTCTCTAGAAAATCTACATTTAAGACGATTTTTTGCAAAAATTATCTTATAATCCTCAATTTTTTATTTAAAAAAGTTATTATAAGAAGGTTTTTTGCAAAATCATCTTAAAAATTAAACTTTTTAAGATGGTTTGAAAATCGTCGTGAAAAGACATGACTTCAAAGACAATTTGAGAACTGTCGTAAAAAAATAATTTTTTTAGTAGCGTATATATTAATAAATAAAAAAAGATAAGATGGTATATGATTTTAGGGACATAAACTTGGGGTTGGAAAGGAGTGTTTGGGTCTTATGGTGGTAGCAGGTGGGGTAGTAGAATTATAAAATGAAATATGTAATTTAGAGTAATAAAATATTTCTGGTAAATAAAATCAATAAAATTTTTAAAATTTTAGTAGTAAGATTTTTAATCCGAAAACTAAACATATGGATCAATTAAAATCACATTTTTAATGGTCTGGACATAAGTTTGAATTTTGAATATGCATATGTATCAACTCATCTCAAAAATGTAAAAGAATACATGTTATTGTGCCAAAAATAAATAAATAACTTGGCTGAATCTCATTCTAAAATATTTTATATTATTAATTAGAAATAAATATTGATATAAATTTTAAGAAAACTATTACAAGAATTAACAAATTCATTATACTTATCAAATTAAATCATTTACACTATAATTTTATATACTACTTTTTTGGTTAAAATATACTGTTTATTCTTTGATACAACCCACTTTGATAATTGTTAATTATTAATATCATTCAAATAATAATTAATTTAGTTTTTTAATACAAGTTAATTAGATAAAAAAATTGATATAATATCTTAAAATTTAAATTATGTAAATAAAAATTACGAGTTAAGAGACTAATTTTAAATGAGTTGCAGTTCACGTAAAATCAAACTAGGTCAACAATTTATCAATCATACTAACAACGACATCAAGCGGGCCACCTCGAATTAATTCAAGTGCATTTTTATCGACAATGACGTTGCTGGTTGATGCATTAATTGTGCCACTGTCAGCAAGCCAATTATTTTTGGCATCATCGATTAGGAAAAAAGAAATTAAAAAAAAAAAGAAGAAACAGGAAATTAAGGAGCATTCATCGTTTACGTGCCTCCTTGCAATTTTGAGAAGTGAGAAAAGAGTAGCTCAATTTTATTTTATTTTTTACAATAAATCTACCTCAAGTTGAAAAACATCGTTTGATTGTCTCTCCACTTTCCAGTAATTGATTTCTCACTTAAACTTTTCAATCAGCAGTACCGTTTGTTTCTAGCCACTGATTGTGAAAATAAAAATTAAGTTATAATTAAAAACAAAAGTAAAAAAATAAAAATAAAAAAAATGGATGGTAAATACAATGTTTTTTTTATGTATATATTGCAATGATTATTTTTTGTCATTTACCGAGATTAATCTCTTTGAGAAACAATCTTATCCAAGAGATGATTGAGAACTAAAATTCAAACCTTTTTTTAACAAAAATTCAAACCTTTTATCGTAATATAAGAAATTATCATTTTTCATTAGACCTAATCTATGTTATCATATTTGTCTTATTTCAAACTATAATATTGTTTTCTTACGAACATTTTCAAAAAATATTATATCTAGAAATTTTATTGTCATGGACACATTTGATTAGTATTTAGTAATTATATAAAAAAGTAAAACATAATTAAATTTTTTAAAAAAAGTGGAAGAAAAAAATGTAAAAGAATGAAGTATAAATAGGTAATTATTATTATAGAAAGTAACTTTGATTCTCGTAAGATATCCATGTTAAACATGAGCTCTTGCTAGTTGCTACTAAAGTGAGAGACTTTTGAAGACAAAGTAATGAAGACATTTAATATCCAATTGGGTTTCTAGAAGAGTTTTTTTTTTTTTTTAATCGATTGAAGTAAATCTATATGTAGGAAAAGTTTTTAAAAAATAAGATTTGTATATTTTGTAAGAAAATGTTTCTTAATAATAAAAAAATAATTTTTTTAACATATAATAACCCCGAAATTAAGTGAAATTAAAATATAAAAATGTAAATTTTTTAAAATTTCTTAAAGTTTCTTATTATTGAAACAAAATTGTATATGAATTTCTTACAATGATATGATATGTGAGGATCACAAAAAATAATATAGAAATCACAAGAAATAACTTAAGAAATTCTGATTGAAGATACTTTTAAGGAGTTTGTCTTATTGATCCCAAGTGAAAAAACGAAAATATGGGATCAAATAATTCTATTTTTATGGACCAATAAAATTTAAACAATTATTTTATTTTAAATTTTATCATTAATGTTTGACTATCACATTTAGTGTATTATTTTTAATTTATCTCTCATATGATTTATCTATAAAATTAAAATTTTAGAATTACTAATTAAAAGTTAATAAATAAAATTAAACTCAAATAGATAAATATCTGTAATAAAAATTGAAATCACAGTTACATATAATTTTTTTCACCTGAACTTGTAGTAGACTATTGTTTGTAGTTCAAAAATATGAAGTGTAATCCAGTTAGGACTATTAATTTCAAGAGTTGTTTAGCAAGTAATAATAATTTTCTGTCATCGTATCTTAAATCGTCTTTATGTTATAGATATATGTCGGATACTTGGATACATTTTTTGTGTGTACATATATGTTGATACATAACAACAATGAGAACTATTTATCTAAAGTTAATTTTTATATATTTCAATCAATTAAAAAATTCATTCTAAAATTAAAATAAATGAAAACTATTCATTAAAGTTTTTTTTTATAACAACTTTTTACCTAAAGTGAATAAATAATATAGATTTTTATAATTAATTAAAAAATAGTTATTTAGATTTTAATATTTTATAATTTTATTACATATATTATGTATTTTACTATAATTTTAATTAGTAATTATAAAATTTTAATTTTATACATAAATGATATAAAAGAGAAATAAAAGATGATACATTAAATAAAATGTGATAATAGAACATTAATCGATAGAATTCATAATAAGACAAATGTTTAAATTCTATTGGTTGAAGATGAGGTTGTTTAACCTCATTTTCCCTTAAGGTTTGTTAAACAAACCCATTTTTAAGGAAAGTTTTATTATTATTAATGTTTGAGAATCACCTTTCTTGATAATCTAATTATGATTCTTAGGAATAACTAAATTTGTTTGATTGATCATAAATATTCTTGAATAAATTTCTTTGAATTAAAATGGTAACATAGTATTTTTTTATCAAAATATTTAATTATTTACCACATTAAATAATTTAACAAGAATAATATGATATTTTTATCATAATAAAACTTGATTCTTAACTCAAAAAAGTTAGATTCCTCATTGGAATATTTTAGTGAAAAATAGTAAAAACAATTTCCCTTGGACAAAAGAACATTATTGTTTGAAAATGTTATTTTTTTTTATAAAAAATCAAACATAAGAAATAAATATTTTCAACTTAGATTCTCAATAAACTAAAAATTTATCTTATATCAAATGTCTCTAGGAGATGTTTAATAGGAAAAAAGTTTTTCATATCCGAGAATCATAATTCTTATGAATCATGAATTATGAGAACGAATAAAATCTGTTTAATTGATTATAGAAAACATTAGATAAATTTCTTAAAAGTTAAAAAATTACATTATATTTTTACCATTTATTTTAATTATTTATGATATTAATAAGAGTAACATAATATTTTTATTATTGTAAAAGAAAAATTAAATTCAGTAAGATTTTCATCTTCCTCATGAAAAAAGAAATTGTGGAAAAATTGTTAAAAAAATTCTTGGAAAACACATGAATTTTTTTTTTTTTTAAAAAAACGGATATCAAATATAAAAAATTCAAGTTCTCAACCCAAAATTTACAAAAAAATTCCAAATATCTCCCCTGTCAAATAGCTCGCAAGATCACGGTTTCCCTTTTAATGTTGGGATTGTGATGTGCAATGGGATCATGCGGGGGGAGGCTCCATTATACAACCCATATATTTTTGTGAACTGAAGCTAATACATTACTGGACATCATATATTAATGTTGATCATTATTCTTGTTCTCATGTGACCTATGAAGAAAAAGGCTATTTGCACCTTCCCCTCGTCTTACATTCTACTTATTATCTGCTCATGCCATGTGTGCCCCCCCTGAAGATATAAGCCTTTTGGTCATGTTTTGATTTATCTTTTGTGTCACACAAAACACTTAAATTTTTCATGATTAATCTTCCTGCAGTGATCACACTGTAGTACAGTATTTAATCAGTTAAATTTTTACTTCAAACAAATGGTCCCATGGTCTAGTGGTCAGGACATTGGACTCTGAATCCAGTAACCCGAGTTCAAATCTCGGTGGGACCTCTTTTTGATAGAAACAAAAGAAAAACTACATTTTATTTCATGTGTGCTCTGCTCAATGTGTATGTCAATTGCCTTGTATAAAATGCTTGGTACAATTAACTTTTTACAATTTGTTAGTAGGGGATGTAAATGAGCGAAGTCCACTACTACAATTTAATTACTGCCCACAGAGAAATTGCATTGAAAAATGAAAATTTTCTGTTATATCACTGAAAATGTATCAACTGATTTTCATATGATAAACTTTTTTTTTTTCTAACTCATGAACTTCGAAACCAAAATACAAACAAGCCTAACAAGTAACAACTGATAGTTCGAGTGATGAACTTCTAAAGCAAACTAGTTAAACAAAAAAAGCAACAACATGATAATCCAAGAGAAAACAAGTAAACACATTAACAATAAATTCAACTTGTTGGTCTCATATGCAAGTTTGTTTTGCAGTTTTTTTTTTTTCCCTTTTTCTTTTAAACTTGAAGCTTCAATAACATCAACATATTGTAATTGAACACAACGTGGAGCTAAAAAGTTTGTCCTCTACCCAGATTCTTCAAATAATTGTTCATACTTTATCGAGCCATTCAAACTTCAAAGAATTAATTTACACTTGTCACTCCTCTGAACCACTGGCTAAGTTAGGAGGACAATCTATTTTTAAAAAATAAAAAATAATTATTATTATCTGAAGAAAAAACTTAGAGATAAGAATTTAAATATACAAAATTAAAAAGACAAAATATACACATTTGAGGGCATCCCACTTTTAAATGTGCATTCGTCACTGCTCTGAACCCATGCCATGCATTCCATCGTCAGAAACAATGAAAGGGATTAAGGTACCGTGAAATTGAACGTAAAAAAACCAAAGCAACTATAAAACTACATAAAATCAAAGAAAAAAAAAATCTTCCAATTAAGCACCTAAGGAATCTCCTTCCTGGGTTTTTCAAACTTTTGGAGATCAGAACCAAACCAACGCCTTAGGATCACATTGCATTCAATATACGAAACTTTTTTTTTTTGGTATTAAAGGTTTGTAAATGTTGAAAAAGAATGAAGAATCTCATGTTGAGACAAATTAAGGGGACTTTCCCTAATCAGTTTTTTTTAATTATGTTTAATGTTTAATAATTTATTGGATACCCACATATATATACAACACGCCTCAAAAGACACCTCTTTAATGAGCTCCGCGTAGTATTGGTTGATTTGGTAATTTGTTGACCACACAGTCACTTAACAAACTCAGTTAACAGTAAGGACAAATATTGCTGCCAGAAAAAAAAATAAACTTTTAAAAAATGTAAATAAAGGATAAACTAAATTTTTTTTGCTAAAATATACGAATTTAAAACTTACGACAAGATACAGGTGAGATGTGAAGTTTTAATACTCTAATTTTTTTTGTCTAAACTATAAATTTCTTTTCAAGAATCTTGTTTGAGTTTGATAGGATTATTGTGAGCCACAAACTCTTCCTTCTTCTTTCGAATATTATTAACTCAATTGCTTATCCAAAGCACTTGGTGGTCAATTGAAAAATCTTGTATCAGTTGTCCTAAGCACTTGGTGGTCAATATTGCAAAACTTTGAAATGTTAAAGTTTTTAAATTTTAAGAGTATAACTATTTTTAATCCTTAACAGGCCTTATATTTCATGAAAATAATGTGTTTTTAATCCCTTAACAGGCTTTTAATAAGAGCTAAAATAACATCTTTTTAATTTCATAGAATAATAAATAAATAGATATTCAATTCATAAAAACAAGTTATTTGTCACACAAAGGAAGTTGAAATGCGTACACTGGCTGGTGATAGATTATGATGAATGGCATACAAGATATCTACCACTTCCTCATCAAAGAACGATATTCTAGGTTAACTGTTGGATAAAATTTTGTAAGTTAAGAATCATTGAATCAATCAAGACTCTATATCAATAATATATTTAAGTGATAGGAACCATACATTATGCAGAGTTGACACGGATAATAACTCATTCTGACAACGAAATTTGGACTTATATAAAATATCCATTTCAATCAAAAGCTTCTTCTTATAGATACTCAATTCATGACTAAAAGAGATATAAGGCTTGCAAGTTGCGAGCAACACCTAGTGCAAATCCTAAAATTATAGAATTTCGTACAACCATATTTTAAATATTAATGCAGACATTGAAACGTTCTCAAACACCAGGTCCCAGAAAATTAATTACTTTGGTTGGTGAGCATTGTAAGAATGGAACTACAGTTCAGTACCTATTTTAAATTACTTGGTTGGTACCATTGTTAGAAATATAAGTAACTATATATTTTTTTCTAATCATAAAATTAATATGAAATATTCATTGTTAAAGAACGACGACTAATATTTTCTGATCATAATATTGATTTTTAGTGTATAAATTTTAATGATACTTATTGAATGAGTCAAGTTATGATTTTTGTGTGGAAATGGTAGCCGTAGGCATGGTGATGGGGAGGTTGGTGGCAAGTTTTAGCTCTTCTATTTCTGTTTATGTCAAAAACAAATTGGTTTGGGTTTGAGTTTTTAGAAAAAGTGCGATGAAAAATTTAAATTCAAACACATTTTTGTTGGGATTAGGAAACTCACGAAGAATCTATTCTTTAAAATTTAGTTTACTTCTTATTTTTCAATAAATTACAAATTTAGTTATTAATTATATTTAAATAATATGTAAACATTAATAAATACTAAATTTTAAAAAATTAGAAAATTAAGAATCAAATTATATTTTTTGATAAAAAATTTTATAATTTTAGTTTTATTTCTTAATTATTAATATAATTCAAATTATGTTATTATTATTATAATTAATTTGTATTTTTAATAATTACTATAAAAATAGGAGTGAGAATAAAATTTTAACACTAACACACACATATCTTTTAATTAACCTGAATCCAGTGAAAGTGATTTTTTTTTTCTTTTATCAAAGTCACTCAAACATTTTTTTTTTGTTAAAATCGGTTCAGAATCAGACAGATACTCGCATATTTAGATTTAAGTCTAGTTAAGAGTGTCAATGGATTGTTGATTTGGATTTAATTATGTATTTAGTTTAAGGTGTTCATAGACTGAATAGAATATATATATATATATATATATATATATATATATATATATATAATTTGAATTAAAAGAGAGTTTATTCTCCCGGGTTTACTTGATTGAGTTTGAATTAATAGAGGCTCAAATAAATTTCAAACAAAAAGTACAGCTAAAGTTATGCGATGATACTAAATGAGAGTAAATTTAAAACAAGAACATGGATTACTTAATTAAGTGTATGTTTGTCTTATTTTAAATTCACTGTTTGTGTGTGGGAGAAAAGGGATTAGGGTCCCTGTACGTGTTTCAGTGTCTCAACATTTCAAGATTTGCATTCCATTATTTGAAAGGACCAGAAATAAAATTACAATTCTAAGAGATTAATTTGGGAATTTGAATAAGGAAGGATTAGTTCAGTATACACGTCCATGTTTGTTTACATACATAAAGAATACGGAAACATATTCTATATACATGAACCCTGTAATATGTATCTTCTTCTAAGCTAGTGAGCAATTCCTAATTGTGGGAGGATGATACTGGTTGATTTTTCCATTTTCTGTAATATGTACATCTACGTGAACATTTTTTATGCAATCACTTAGTTTTTATATAAAATATTCTGCTTACAAAAAAAGTTATATATGAAACCTGTAATTACTAAGTAGTATATATATCACTATTTGAAAATGCTAATTTCCTGCAAAATTTCTAGTGAATTTTTTTTTTAGGAAGTTTCTTTGTATTTTTCTACGAACAATACACATAATATTTTTAATTCTATAAGATGATGATATTACATGACAAGTTCATATTCATTCTCTTAAAAAATATTAAGCAAATTTATTTTATTTTTAATTCATAAAAGTATATTTATCATTTTTTATAATAAAGATAATTATTTAATTCTGAAATACTTAATTATGATAATCAATCATGACTAAAATATTTTAATTAATTATGACATCCGTTGATGAATGGTTGTACAACGGCTATTCTTATGAATTAATTGTTCTGCACTTCTTGGCGTAGCTTGCTACATGGGGCGTGAGTAATATAAATATTAATAAATTAATAGTCAAATATTAATACATGAATTTGTTTGATGAATTTGTATTTTATAAATTGATATCAATTTATTTTATTGCATTTACGAATTAATATTAATAAATTTGATTGGTATCAATTTATTTGATCAGATTAATTAAACAATTCATTTTATCATATTATTACATTTAATTGAGGTAATCAATATTCTTTACGATTTGATAATTCAATCATTCCCTTATTAAAATATTTAATTTAAATAAATTATGTATATTACATATTTTGATTAAGTAATTAATCAATAACTAATATAAATTTTGATCCAAAATATTCAAATTAGGATAATTAACAATATTAATTATTTTAACATTCAATCTTTCCTTTCTAAAATATTTAACTACCATTATAAATACTTTCCTAAGTAAAGATCAATCGTTGAAACAATTTCTTTCTCTATTGTCTTTTCTACGTATACTTATTGTTTTTCCAGCTTCCCTATAAAGTAAGCTTTATCATTTTGTTCATTCTTCTGACTTTTCTTTTAAAATTTCTTATAATATTTGACGTTTAACCTACCTTTCCTGTTGAATTGTTTTTTTTTTTCTTTCTACAAAGATGTAGATGCTTTGATGGATAATTTGATAATACAAACATATATGAATGGTTTTCTGCTCGTGAAGGACTTCAATATTCACTAATTAATTGGTTTCACTTATATTATGGACAATAATTTTTTTTTGACAAAATTCTCTTGGAGTTTACTATTGTCATACATATGTACTGCTGGTTATGAATTTGTTGACAGTGGGGTGCTTTAGTTTTTTTTTTTTTTGGTCCCTTCTTGTGCCTTTAAATTAAATAAACGAGATTTGTTGTAAAAAAGTAAAAGATAATATATATATATATATATATATATATATATATTAAAAGAGGAGTTTTAAAAAAAATATATTACTATGTTATAAACATAGAGTCTACTTTCTTTTTCTTTATAATTTTTATTTAGTGTTCTTTCTTTTCTTCCCTATATGTATTTATCTATTATTATTGTTTTAAATAATATTATTTTTTTAAATTATAATATTTGGTATTTGAATTAGTTTGTATGATAACGTTATTTATATTTTTAATTATTAAGATGGGGTAAAAGACTTTAAAAAAGAAAAAAAAATAGTCATATGCTGATGCAAGATAACCTTTTTCTTCCGCTCTCTACACTTACACATCACATTTTGTACAAAATAATGTCAAATAGATATGTATTGTTATATTCATATTTTTACATGGTAGTGGGTTTAATATTTCAATTTTTTTAAAAAAATTGAAAACATATAAATAAATTATTCTATTTATTAATTCTCAAGTATTTTATTATCATAAAAATAATTCTCTCATTTTTCTTTTTTATAATTTTAATTCATGAAAAAACTAATTATCAAATCTATTGTAAGTAAACAACTTTACTAAATTTTTATCATCCCAAATTAAAAGTGAAAAAAAAAGAACTAACTAAATTAAATTTTTTTAAAAGAAAATAAAAAAGAAACATACAAAATATCACTAAAGTAAAGATGATTTTATCTAAGACAACACTTTTAATAATAACAATTTTATGGAGCATGTGTGTATATAAAAATATATTTAAATATTTATTAACATATTTATTAACATACATTTATCAAAATAATATAAAAAAATTTACTCATGTAATTAGGGAATGTGAATTTAATATCTATGCAAGGTATGATACACTAAACTAGTTTTATGTGAAAATTAATTCTTAGGAATTTTTCTGCCAATTTTATTCCATGGGAAATATTAAAATATAAATATTTTTAAAAATTATCAGAAATATTTTTTAAATTATTAGTTGAGGAAAGGTTTGGAATGGGGACAGTCTCAGTTTCGGTACTGTTTTTGACGGTGAGTTTTGTGGTGGTTCACGGTGGTTTTGGCTTTGCTGGGTGCTGAGGCTGTCATGGGTAATTCGGAAGAAGGATGTGGCAGCGATGAGAAACAATACCTTTCATGTTTACTTGTTATTAAAAAAATTGTCACCATTTTAAATTAATTATTTTAAAAATTAAAAATCAACAAAATATTAACATTTCTGATAAAAATTGAAAAAAATTCAAAATAATATATTTTAAAAAAACGTGAGACTTTTCAAATTTATCTACTAAAAGGAAAAATAAACACTAAAACATAAAAGATAAAAATGACATTTAACATTTAATTTAGACTGGTTATAGATCAGTGACCCTTCCTATTTTTTTTTTTATAAAAAAAAATAGAAACTGAATTATGTACATGCCATGAAAAATTGCAACAAATTATGTAATAATAACGTTCTCTTTAGTTTGTTTTCGGCGGTACATCAAGCTAAATTCTGAAGATCATGGGAATAAGCTAAATCGTGAGTGATCCACTTGAC
This sequence comes from Glycine tomentella, assembly GCA_007407185.1. Lineage (NCBI taxonomy): Eukaryota > Viridiplantae > Streptophyta > Magnoliopsida > Fabales > Fabaceae > Glycine > Glycine tomentella. The sequence goes on from PYAF01005492.1 coordinate 25,008, forward strand.
TCAGTAAATTCAACAGGAAATGTTTCATGACTCACACGGTATGCATAAATTATCTCAAGAGTTTTGTTCCTTATTCATTCATTTTCACTCATTTTCTTTCCCTTGATGATAGCCAATATGTGCAGGTTCTATCAGGGGAATACATTCCACGTTTTGCAGTAGGAGCACCATTGACAGAAAGGAGGCATGTCAATATGGCATGGCAGATTTTGCAAGATAAAGCCACTGCTCTACTTGAGAGTTTATAAGTGCTTAATATTAGAAGAAAAAGAATGAAATAACTTGTGCATTTAGTAAATATATCAAGTGTTACATATATTAATAATATCAAATATGTATACTTTTTTACAGTGACGCCAATGAGATTTAAATCTATGATCTTATGCAAACTACCTAAATTTCTCCACTACTGTTGACAGATGCTAGTGGATTTCGACTATGATAAGTTTAATTTAATTGGTAAATAAAGGAATAAAAAAAGAAGCTATGTGGATATCTTCTCACATGTTACATGGAACACCCTGTACAAAATACTTGAAACGCGTTCTTAACGCCGTTGGAAATTGAACATCTTTACTGATATGGCAAAGACCAATGCAAAGACTACAGGGAATGCAACAATCACAGCTGCAACCACTCCCAGAAAATCGTGCTTGAAACCAAAGTAGCTTCTTACAAAGCCTTTCACTGTCGTTCTCCCGTCACTGGATTCCATGCTTTGTTGTATATCTCCATATTGTGAAGCCACCAATCCATACAAACTCCAAGCTACAGGATTTGCCCAACTGTACCATCTCCACCACACTGGGATTCTCTATTATTATAGACAAAGGAAAAATAAAATAAATTAAACTTAAATTAGGATCTTCCTCTATGCTTGGAAAGTACAAATCTCAATACATAAATTTGAAAGGAAGCCAAAACTTACCGGTCGTGGGACTATGAATCCTGAGAAGAGATTCCACACTGCATAGAATGCAGAGGAAACTATAGAAGAAATGTGTTGGTTCGGGGTTACTGCTACTGACATCATGCCATAATAGGTGAAGGTCAGGAAGGTGAAGTACATGAAGAATAGGTACCAGAAAACTTTAGTTACAGTCCACTCAAATCCAATCATGGCATAAATTATAATGCCATATACCACAGCTTGTACTAGAACATATGGGAGCTCAATTAGAACCTGTGAAAGAAGATAATATTAGAAAGAATGCACAGGTTATTTTAGTAAGATATTAGATGCATCTATTTTTTATTCAATGTTTTTGTTATTAAGTACTAAAAAGACTATTAGCATTGTCAATCTTAAAACCAATTAGCAATATGAGAAATTGTCCAATGGATATATAAGCTACACCCCAGGAATTGAGGCAACAGATATATAAGCTACACCCCAGGAATTGAGGCAGACAATGTGAGACTTTCCAACAACGATGATGATTTGTGAGGATATAGCAACACTCAATAGATAACTTTTTAAAATGAGGATTTGCTTGCCTGAGCAAAAGCATATGGTAAAGCTGAATACATTCCGGCTGCTTTTTCCCTATAAAAGACTGTTCGCTCAACAGCAACCACTGGCTGCACTGCATTGGCATTCTTAATGCCAATAAGGAGAACAGCGGCATACACGGAGCCCATGGCATTAAAAAGATCTTGTTGTTTGTCACTGCAAAGATTGATGTAAAAATTTACTGTTAGATCAAATGCCAGTTACTGATCATAAGAGTTTGAAGCTTTAACATTTCTAAGTTTCTAGTTTGATCTTACATTTTGGATCCAAGGTTCCAGAACATGCTACCAAGTACAGTGGCTACAGCGGTTGAGTAAAGAAATCTTATAGCAGTGTATAGAGGATTGCACCAGTAAGACCAATGTTGTTTCCATAAGCAAGCCATGCATTGAGTGAGGAAGGAGGTTGAGTACTGTGAAGGAAAATAAAGGTCTTTTGAACCAGGAGCTGGAGTGCTCAGTTCTTTAATAAGTGCTTTGTTTCTCCTGAAACAAAATGCCAATGACCAAATATCAGCAAACATTCTATACTTTGAATAACAACAGATCACAAAAATCTTCTTGTACTTTTTGCATTTTAAGTTCTTTCTAGTGGATTATTTCCGAGTTCTATAGTTTGGTTAGACTTCACACAACTGAAAATACCTGTATAACACTGAATTTTTATACACCTCGGCAAAATCAAACCCCAATTCCATTTCTTTTGCTGAACTCGAGACTTCCAACATCCATGTTGCCGGATTATAGCCATCTTTAATACTATTGACACCTTTGATGCCCTTCAAGATAAAAGTATGCAATGAGTGAAATGTTTACATGAAGATAATGATTTAAGCAAAACATGATTTCAGTATTCCTAAATTTTCATTGCATTTCTATTTTCTACCTCAAAGTAACTAATTAAATAGGAAGAATGATGTCCAAGTGGCCCGACATATATCTCTTGCCCTCCTTGCTTCATTAGCAAAAGCTGCATTTCGTTGTGACAAAAAAGTTAGAAGCTCAGTAACAGAAGAGAGCAAACTAAAATAGCTACACTGATTCTGCTCTTGTTCACCTCATCAAAAGATTCAAATATGTCTATGCTAGGCTGATGGATGGTACAAACAACTGTTCTTCCTGTGTCTACTGTGTTCCTAACTGTTCTCATGACAATAGCCGCAGCTCTTGCATCTAGTCCAGAAGTTGGCTCGTCCATAAATATTATAGAAGGATTTGCCACAAGTTCAACTGTTTTGCGTTGCTCTGTTGAGAGACCATTAATACCAGGCAATCCAACTAATGCATGCCTTAGTGGTTTCAGTTCCACAAGTTCCATAACTTCCTCGATGAACATCTGCAACCATTAAACACTTAAACTTGGTAACGATGATTAAACAAACTTTTTTTTTTTTTTTTTTTTTCCATGTAACACTAGTCTTTTCTTTCCTGGGTTATTTGATGATATTAGTTCTGGTCTTTATACACTCAGCAACTGAGAAAATTTACTTGCACTTGTATGTATGCATTTGTCACAGCAGCTCCATGGCAATCTCAAGTGTTCAAACTAGTAACACCCTATGATAAACTAAATAATAAACATAAAAGTCAAGAAAATTCGGATACTAACCTTCCTGGTTTCAGCATTGATTTCTGGGGACAATCGAAGCCATGCTGAATAAAGCAAAGATTCATATACAGTAACATGAGGAGAGTGGATATCATTTTGCTCACAGTATCCAGAAATCCGTGCAAATGTTTCTTGCTTCTTTGGGTAACCAGAGATTGTGATATTCCCCCCAATATATCCCCCAGTTTTTCTACCAGCAAGTACATCCATCAGAGTTGTTTTGCCTGCACCTGTGACACCCATTAGAGCAGTGAGAACACCTGGCCTGAATGCTCCACTAACACCCTTCAAAAGAACCAATTTATCCTCAACAACACCTCTGTTCCTCATTTCCTGCAAGTATTTAACAATTTCTTTGTGACAATAGTTCTATTTAAGCTGAGTAGAAGCCTTTTCAATATATTTGTTTTGTTTCTACATACCACTGGCATGTCGACAGAATATGTTACATCATCAAAGGTGATGGAATGAGGATCAAAAGGAAGAACCATTCCCCTTGTCCTGTTATGATTTGTCTCAGGAGAGGTGCTTCCACTTATACTTTCGTCATTTCTCACTGTGAAGTAGCTCCAATGTTAGCCAAGAGATGCATGTGAATTTAAAATAAACTATTACTCATGTAGATATAGACATTACTTCATTTTCAATTGTTATGAGATGAATTACCTCTATTTGAGTTATGAGAAAAGCTACGTTTTATTTGCTCATTGCTTTGAGGTTTCTCTGATATAACAGCCTGATGTTTCTCAAGTGCTGCACATTCAATTTTGATATTAGTACATAGGCCTACCTTAGCTAGTTTTTGTTATGCATTTAAGGTGAAGACCGAAGATACTCACGATTTAAGTATGTGAGAGCAAGGATGTAGCCAAAGTTGAAAACTAATGTATATCCTATCAAAGCCCCAACACCTATCCAGTACCAGTATGACTGAGTGAAGAATCCACGGGATTTCAAAATTTCAACTCCTAGTGGCTCCGTTGAGTTAGGTAGAAACTATAATAAGAAAATATATCCAAATATCAGATTGTTTATATGACAATGAAGGCATAAAAATAAACATATACATTAGTTAAAAACTTACATGTCTCCATCTCTTCCCAAGGAACTCATTATTTACCATGGCATTTTGTCCATACATCATAGGTGAGATCCAGAATCCCCATAGCCACCATTTTGTTATATTGTCTGGGGAATAAAGGGAAGAAAGGAGAATTGTTAGTCAATAACATAACGGGAGAAAGACTGGTGATGTTTTGTTTTATATCCATAATACCTTTTGATAGGACAAAACCACTCATAGCAAAAAGGATGGCCAGTGTAAACGACCCAAGTGTTAGAGCCACTGTCATTTCCCTCCCAACTGCTGCAACTAATCGGAACAATGCCGAAGCCATTTGATTTACTAGTACAAGAACAAGGTATTGCCTAAACAATCTGCATTAGTTGACATATAAATACGCATCATTAGTTATTAATTATTAGTAGCATTCAAATATAAAATGAGATGACAGAAAATATTAATTCACAAGTTTGCTGCGTATGTGTAAAACATAGCTTTTTACCTTCCAACATATGGATCGAAACCAATGACATAGTAGGTGAGGAATACCCAAACACCCACTTCCACAAAAGTCAAGGGAATTTTTAGGATCCATGCAGGAAGTGCATATACCCATGAAGGGAAGAAGAGATAATCCCTTTGCTTGTAGAAAACAGGAAGCCTTGAAACTACCATGGAAAGTTCAGCCAATCCATTGAACATAATCACAACTACACCATAGAACAATGCACCCACATATATGCCTCCATGAGTCACTGAATCTCTGTGCATCTCAGTCCGGAGGAAAATGGTCATGGCAATAATTGCCAATACAGCAAGCTGAAAAGAGGGGAAATTTGTCAGTAAGATAATAATAGCATTAGGTGACAAGACAATAAAATGAAACTTTAAAATCTCCAAACCTACTTGGCAAAGCTTGAAGGAATAGACGAATGAATTGCGCTTCATAAGTAAATATTCTCTCGATAAGCAAGCTTTTAACAGCTCCCATTTTCCCACTCCATACTTTTTGGTTGTCAATGCGGCTGGGTGGCTCTTAGACTTGTCAAATTCAGTAGAAAGTTCTTCACCAAGGCTTCTCCCAACATGAAACGACTTGTGTGCCTCTGAGAACTCTTTGGCTGTGACAAATCTATAAGGCTGATTTTTGTGTGCCCAGTACTGCTCCTGATCTTTCCTTGATGTCACCTATAACATTAAAATTAATGGTCAAAATTAAGTGTATAAAACCGTCTTTTACCTGTGCAGACAGATTAAAATATTGAGACAAGAGATAGGGAAACTTACTTCTTGCAAAAAATCTGCCACACCTTTCCTCTCAGGACATTTAAAACCCATTAATGTTGAGGTCAACGGATCAATTGGGCGTTGGTACACACGAATTTGAGAGAAAAATAACTTCTATTACTCACAAGAATAGAATTACAGAGATTTACAAACTCAAAAACAAAAAACTCTCAAACTCAGACCACTGACACAACACTCACTAAGAATTCTCACTACTTGGATGAATTCACTCTTGGTGTTTCTGTGTGTCTAAGTGATGATTTACAACTGAGGTTTGCACCTCTATTTATAGGCTGAAGTATGATGTGAACGTTGGAGGGTGGTGGTGGCCAGCTGGTGGCCAGCTTGTGTGCAGCTGGAACTGGTGGACAGCTGGTGAACGGCTAGTACTTGGAGGACGGCTGGAACTTGCTGGAAGTCATCAATTCTCCCCCTCCAGCTGTATCTGAAGAAAAACATTCCAGTTATGTCTCTGCATAACTCTATCTTCTCTCGAGTCACCACCTTCATCATCATGTCTGCAGAATTCTCCTTTGTATGGATCTTTACTAGTCTCAACAGTTGTCGATCCATTACTTCGCGTATCCAATGATAGCGAATATCAATATATTTTGTACGGGAAAGATACATTGAGTTCTTGCTCAAATCTAGAGCACTCTGACTGTCACAATGTATCAGCTCCCCCGTAACAAAGACATATCTTCGTTGTACCCCTAAGGTACCTGAGAATCCATTTTACCGCCTTCCAATGCTCTTTTCCGGGATTGGAGAGAAAACAACTCACCGTTTCCACTGCGTAAGCAATATCGGGCCTTGTACACACCATTGCATACATTAAACTTCTGAATCTAGACACACTCATCTGCTGCAGTTTTCTTGTACCCTTGACTCAC
>PYAF01005492.1:43295-55795 GCA_007407185.1 Glycine tomentella
ACACCTGCATTTGGAAGTCGGTAAAGGGAAGGCGGACTCCCAACCGAGTGATTATGTCTTTGTAAAACAAAAAGAAATCAGGGTCATTACCCTCTCGGGTAGAGCATACAGGCTCACCCGGGCGGGGAAGACAAACATGGAAACCCTCTTGATCCCCAAGGGGGAGGGATGCAAGGTCCTCGGAACTCATCGTCGAGGTATATTGTAACATCTCATGAGCAACCCAGGGGAACCTACCTGTCAGAGCAGGGGAGAGAGTTTGGGAAGAAGACCCGGTTGCGGATTCGTCAACGGTTCTGGCGACGGTTGGATCCATAGCTACCTATAACAATAAAAAAGAAAACAATCAGTCAAGTACCTGGAAGAAGAACCGTCAATGGACTAGGTTGAGAAGAGGCCGAAGTCGGCTTGGCAGATTCTTCAACAGCAGCCGGCACCCCGGCAGTGAAACCTGACTAGAGTGGTGGAGTAGGGATTTCGGTGGGGACAGGTTTGGGGACCCAGATAGGATTATGACGACAATGGTCCAACAGGTCCTCGGCCTGCCTATTAAGATCCCTACTTGCTAGGTACATAAACTCTTCAATACATTTCGAACAATGTTCGTATTGAACTTCAAAATCTGGCTCGGCTAAGGGGTAGGTTTCAGAATCATCTGAAGGGGCATTACTAGAAGGGATGGAGTCCTTAGGGAATGCCCTAGATTCAGCGGCCCTAGATTGGGAAACAAGGATTGCTGATCTTTGACGCGATGAAGACCCTAAATTAGAAGACCCTAACCTAGAAGGATTGGGATGTTTGGGGCCTAATCTAGAAGGAACAGGAGGTTTTGGGGTAGAGGCTTTGGAATTGCTTGGACCCGAGGGGGTTCGAAGCAGGGATTTCCTTTTTTCTTCTTCAGGAAGGGGCAAACCATAGAGCCAAAAGGCAGCACGAGGGGAACAAGAGTTGCGAATTTTCTTTTCTTCCTCAGGAGTATATTTCATGATGAAGAAGAAAGAAGGTACAAAAAACTGAGGAATGTAAAGGGGCAAAAATGTGCAGAAGAGGTTGATATTAAGGGTTCATACAGAAGAAGAGAAGATGTAAAAACTTATAATACCAGCAAAAGAAAGAAGATAATGAACAGAAAGATACCTGGATAAGAAGAAGGTGGCAAAGGAAGTAGTAGTAGCGAAGAACAAATAACCCCAGAAAAATGCTGGAAGAAGCGAGAAAGCAGAAGTGCGACAGATGCAGAAAAGGCACCAAGAAGATGAAAATGCAGAAAATGTGAAGATTAGTGTGAAGTAAAGATGTTTTAATGAAACGAAACGGAAAGGGCGCATTAAGCAAGAAGCGTAACCGCCAGAATTCAAAAATTGAGTAATAACTGCTGGTCATAGAAAAAACGTGGAAGGGGCAGAAATGCCATTAGCACAGGAAAGCAATGATTAAAGCGTGCAAGAGAAGGATAAAGACTGATCGAACAGGACACGTGGCAGGTAAGGGGAAGAGGACGTTCCATTCCCCTATGATCGTAAGCGTTCCATTATTCCATGCTTATAGCTGTCCAGGCGGCTGTGAAAAGACAAGAGCAGGTCGACATTGGAATCGACAAAGAGTAATTGGCAGACTTGGTCAGATGATGTGCCATATTTACAAGGGGCAGGTACAAAGTACACCTCGGTATGAATGGTGATCATCTCGGCTCGGATATCAATTATCTCGGTTTGGATGAATGTCACTTCGGCTCGGGTAGTGAGTATATCAGCTCGGACGATGATCATGTCGGTTCGGACATCGAACCAAGCCCTGCTTAGGTATTACCTAAAAAGCATAGTCGGCTTCATTATTGATACATCCCGGCCATCCAAAATGCTAAAAGACCGGGCTGAGGGGCATCTGTTATGGATAAATAATATATTTTATTTATCTTCTTCCCCATGAAATAACCACCCCAAAGAAGGGAGGAACCGTTACGATCTGCAGTTACCAGAATCTCCGCATATCAAGGAGAGTGGTTTTGAATTCAACCGCTTGGCCTGAGATAATGGGCCTCAACCACCTTATCAACGTCCAGGTATAAATATCGCCTTAGCCATGGTGAAAGGTACACAATTCTGACTCTCTCTTTTCATTTTACACAAGCACACACTGCACCCCCCAACGTGTCGTGTTTACTGTGCTGTGATCTTCTTCCTTGAGTTGCTTCATATCCATAAGCTTCTTAAGAGAGAGAGAGAGTTTGATCCAACATCAAAACATCCAACATCACTCGTTGGACATTTCTGTTCTCACTGAGCAGAACAAAAACCAAGAAGATCAAGAAACAAGTGGGATTCTCACCTATCAATTTTGTCCTTGAGCTTGAGCAAAAACTTCTCATTGTCCTCTTCAGCAGTTTTCACTAGTCTTTCAAGTAGAGCTTTCTTTTCTTGCAATCCTAGTTTCTCTACATCGATTTCATTGGCTTCCCCTTCGGGTGAAGTGATCAAAGCTTTCCTCAAACGCGCAACTGTGGGAAGTTTCTGAATGGCAGCCCATTTGAGAGCCTCTTCATCATTCTCTTGGTGGAAAGAATTTGAGAAGATCTCCGCGTCGCTGTTCCACCAAATGGATGATGAACTTCCTATCCTATAACTATCCACATCCTCCATAACAAGTCTGAACCTTGATGCAACCCCAGTCACTGTTTCTCAGAATCAACTTCAAATCTGGAGAAGTTTGTTTCTTTAATTTGGTCTTGTTTTGTGTGGTTGAAGAAAGGACTCAGTTTTTTTCCTTTTGGTTGAAAATGAGAAATATGCTGGGATATATATATAGGAAAAGAGAGAGAAGAAGGAACCCGGGTCAATTCATGGGGGAAATCTCATTCATTTTCAAGGTGTCAAAATTGGCGGGGATTTGAAGTTCGCCACATAAAGTATAAAATATTAATATAAAATAAATTAAAATAGCATAGCATGTATGGCTGAAGATGTTGATGTTCCTTGATGTAAAATCCGGTTTGGTCCAGTCGGTCACACCGGTTCAATCAAGACTCGGTAGTTTAAACGGACCAATTTCACTATTGAATCAGTTACACAATTGATTTAGGATAATCTTGTCAAACTCGATCGATTAGGTCATTGGATCCCGATTGGATCGGTCTTACTGGCTGATTTTACAAAAAAAAAATGTACCACTTCTATGATGTCGTTTTCATGTCTCATTATTATTAATTGTTATTTTGAATTTTGGAATATGAATGAACTTTTCTTACTCAAATAATATTAGTTATATACTTATATATAATAGACATATATAATTTTAAATTTTTAATATATACTAAATCAAATCAGATCAATTACTGATCCATCGATTAGATCACTAACTCACTATCTCAATCCAGTCAATGATGAAATCGGATTTCACAAGTAACTTTACATTAGACGGATTACGTGGAAAAGGGAGGCCAAGACCATGCCAACTACACGTCCACTTGATTTAGGTTATTTTCTCTTTTACCTCCTTTGAGGGAAGGATGGGTGACATCACTGATTATGTCATGTCCTTAGTGGACCTTCATACTGCCTGCACATCACTTCAGTTGACTTTTTTTTCTAAAGCACGAAAACAAATAGTTGATTTTCATGTGCTGACTGAATATATATTCACTTTCCATTCGGTGGATTGATGCACATGCATTATGAAAAGTGTAACAACAAAAGGAAATTTAAACCTAATACTTTATATAGTTGTAAAATTCGGTTCAATACAGCTGATCGTATCAATTTAATTAGAATTTGATAGTCTAATTAGGCCGGTTACATTATTGATCGATCATGTAATTAACTCGGGATGACTCAACTAAACTTGACAGGTTAGGTTACCGGATCTCGATTGGATCGGTCTGACCTGACCGATTTTTTTAAAAAAAAACCACTTCTACGACATTATTTTGATATTTCATTATTATCAATTGTTATTTTTTAATTTTGAAGTATGAATAAATTTTTCTTACTCAAATAATGTTAGTTATATACTTATATATAATAAATACATATATAATTTTAAATTTTTAATATATACCGAGTCAAATCAAATCAATTAACAACCCATCAATTAAACCACTGATCCACTATCTCGACCGGATGAATTAACAAACGAAATTCATAACAATACTATATATACTGTGCATCTTGGTGATCCCACATTTGCCCTATAAGACAGAAAGAATTAATTAAGAAGGATGAAAGTAAGAAGAAAGCTCTTTTAATTATTCATTATTGAAAATGGAATAAAAGTAAATAATTTTTGGCAAATTCCTAATTGAAATTGTTTCCATCCCTCTCGAGCATGAAATTGGTTTTATCTTCAGGCATGAAATTATTTTTTCTTGAAAAATTAAATAACTTTTTATAACATATTTTTTTGAAGGAATAATTTTTTTAATAATAAATATCTTCATATTAAAAATAATGGAATAAAACACTAATTTTTAATTAATATAAATATATTTTTCGCTTAATTTATTTTTAGGGGCACACAATATAAAGTTGATCTCGTATATATCAACAACAACAAAAAAAGTGAGCCCATTTTATCTTAAATACATCAACTTGATCGACCAAATTGCAATAAAGACCGTTTTAATTTGTTCTTTCCAAACCGTGTATTAAAATTTAAGAGTACTGATCATGACATTTGCCAAATATTTAATAATAAAATACTGCTCAGTATTTTAATTATACTAAACGAGAGAGGAAATTAAAACAAAAACATGGATTAACGAAGTGTATGTTTATCTTGCTTAAAAACAGTGTATATTTATCTTATTTTAAATTCAGTGATTCTGTTTGGGGAAAAGGGGTTACGGTCCCCGTATGTGTTTCAGTGTTTCAAGATTTACGTTCCATATCTGAAAGGACCAGAAATAAAATTACAATTCTAAGAGTTAGCTAGGGAATTTGAAGGAGGAAGTTCATTAGCTTCAGTATACACATCTGTGTTTACACTTTACATGAAGAAGACGGAAACATATTCTATATATATATACCCTAATAGTAAATGATCTTTTGTTCATCTACAGTGAGGAGTAGTGTTGAATTCTCCCTTCCCACCCTGTAGAAATCAATGATCATCAAACCATATATTACTACATTTAGGATAAAATATATGCAGATAATTTGTCAAATATTTTTAAAGAGACTAATTAAAATGAATAAAATGTTATAGATACTAATTAAAACAAATAAATAGAAATATTAAAAAGTTCAAAATAAAAAATTACAAGACCAAAAAGTCAAACAGACTTTTTTTAGGGATCAAATATAATTTAAAATACGACTATATTTTTTTTAGAGATCAAACAGTACTAAAACTAAATTTATAATTATTATAATACAAAATCAATGAGTTTGCACATTATTTTTTTGTGTCATATATAAAAAAATGGGAAAGGTTTTTAAATTGTCAAAATAAGTGAAATGAAAGTTTTGATGCAATATTAAATTTTAATTTGGGTCAATAGTATATGGAGGCTCCTAAGCTTTTCAGTTCACTGAATCTGTCTTTGACTAAAACTTTAAAGTTTTTGCTCAAGATCCGCCTCCGCCTGACATGACCTTGGAGGCTTGGACCAGTAATCATTCCCCACATGTTCAACTAATATGTGCCAAATAAAATAAAAACAAATTCTCCGTTATTGACATTCATAATATATATTATGAGATGTGACACAGTGCAATAATTTATATAAGATTTTAATTTATACGATTTTTTTTTTATGTTTATCTTTCTTCATTCCATTGTTTATTACACTTTAAATTTTGTTGTATAATTTGTTATAAAAATATAATTTCTCATACATTATTTGCTGATTCATAGACATTTGTACAATATATACACCTAATTAATATTTTTTTATTCGTTCATCTCATCACATCATTATTACTTGTTAACTTTACATTTTCTCTCTTATCTCTATCTCTATGATATTCCAGCATGCATAATTTTTTCATATTATGTATGTTGAAAAAACGGCACGAACATTACTGGTGATATAAAGTGTTTGGATGTCTTAAGGCCAAAAGCAAATATATGAATAAAAAAAAAACATCATTCTCAAGTTAACAATAAATACAATTATCTTAAATATCTGAAAAATTTTAAATACCACTTATAATAATTTTACCTTGAATATATATATATATATTTATTTTGGATCTTTGTAAAATTGGTGTGATCGATACTAATTTTAGCAATAAATGTTTTTTTTATCTACAAATTTCAAACTCAAAATTTTACTCAAATAATTCAAGTCTATTATGATTCGATAATTCGAATACTAACATGATGGTGCCTAAAGCATATATGTGTTCTCTAAAAAAAATAAAAATCATTCGGTTCCGATGAGTAAGCTAAGATTACATAATCAGTGATGTCTACGTAACGACCAAGCTGATATTACTTGCAATGATGTTCGAAGTTGGATAAGTAAATAAAATAAAATTTAAAAAAAAAAAAAAAAAAAAAAAAAAAAAAAAAAAAAAAAAAAAAAAAAAAAAAAAAAAAAAAAAAAAAAAAAAAAAAAAAAAAAAAAAAAAAAAAAAAAAAAAAAAAAAAAAAAAAAAAAAAAAAAAAAAAACACTTGACGTGATACGAGATGTACACATGTGTAGGTCAACCCCGTGACCCACAAATTTCAGCAGCAGTGATTTCATTCGCTCACTGAACAACATTGAGCAGCAATTTGTAACATCACAACATTCAACGACTTTCCTTTTTATTCATTAAAAAAAATAAAATCGACATAACCACTTTCAGCTAGACCTACCAGCCACCATAAGCAATATTTGTATATAAGCTGCTGATTTCTCAATGTTCCTTCTTATCGCAGGGAAACGTTGACCTTTTCAGAATAATTAATTAGATAAATAAATAGAACATTGAACATCTACACAAATAATTTGAACATCTTTGTTGACAAGTAGAGTGTTTATGGGGAGAGATGAAATGAACAAGTCTTAATTATTTAATTAATATAAATAATGCAGATTCTGAATATATTTACTTTTTGTTATATCCTAATTCTGTTTGGATAAAAATATAATCATTAAAGAAAGAAAAAAAAAAAGAAAAAAAAGACCTAAAAGAACTTAATGAACTCTTTGAGAATTCATTAGATCAGATAACAACAATAAACACACATAAAAGGAAGGGTGAGCCTATGCGTGCATTAATGACACATTGAGGGACACGAATCCTGAGAAAGAAAAAAATATCAACCAAGTCGTGCCATTTGGCAAAGCAGGAGAGGGGTCTCAAGGTAACTCCTCATTCCTTCACTCTCCCTCGCGCTTCCTTTCCTTTCTTTCTGTTCTTTTTCTTCTCCTTCTTCTTCTTTTTTTTTTTTTTTGCAATATCTACTCATGTGGTTCGTTTCTCTCTCGATGGGCACCGTGGCCGTCGACAAGACACATACAAGTCTCTGTGGTTGTTCTTTTGGTTATTACTTTACTTTATTTTGTTGTTATCCTTCATCTTCTTCGTTGTGCTGTGTTTCTTTTTTCGATGTTTCTTTTTGGGGTCAGCTTCGCCACCACGCCGTTAGGCCCTGCTCCAGTGGAGTCAGGGGTCGTACCATCCTCAGTGGTGGTGCCCCCCCTTTCCCGCACCGTTTTGGAGGCTTATGCACCTAGGGTTTTCCATCCCTGGTGCTTACTTGCAAGTTCGGCCGGGTTGCTCTAACCCGATTCCAATCCCAACAAAATAAACATAATTATTACTATTTACGCCCCTACTTTTAATTATACAACCCCTTGCATTTTGGGCTTGACCGTTTTTTGATTAAGTTTGAAATTATAATAACCTAAGTTTTTGTTAAAAAAAAATATTATTATTTTATTTGGCGTTGATAGCATGACACTGTAGCAAATCTGGCGCTGATAGCGTGACACTGTAGCTGAAGGCCAATTTTCACTGTATTTTGGCGCGATTAGCGCCAGGAGCGGCGCAGTTAGCGCCAGGTTTTAACATGTGGCGCGGTTAGCGCCAATTATGGCGTGGGTAGCTCCAGAAGTGTCCTGGAAAACACTTTTTCTCTGGAATATGGCGTGATCAGCGCCAGAAGTGGCGCGATCAGTGCCAGAACACGTCCAGGGCCAGTATAAAGGGCCATTTCGTGTTTTGGAGAGAGGAAAAACCATTTTCCTTCTTCTTCCTCGGTATTCCGCCATTAATGAAGCAAAAAGCTTCATATCTTCATCATATTTCATCTAAACACTTCCTATCCAACTAGAAAGTTGATTAGAATCCCTTTATGAGCTAGATTCCATCTTTAATCCTTAGAGAAAACCTTAAAACGGAGAAATCCTGTTTTCTAGGGAACTTTGTAAACTGAGTTTTGGAGGAGATAGAAGGCGATTCAAGGACGCCAGAGCTTAGAGAAACGATCCTCCATCCTTCCTCGACTGTTTAGAGGTAAGAAACTCATGTTTTACCGATTGATTTGTGAAATGGTTCTTGGGATGAATAGTAATCAAATGGTGTTAGGGTTGGAATTAGGCTTGGATTCTTTAGAAAAGTATGATCAGGAAGTTATTCTGATGAACATGGAACTTTGAATCATGATTTTTGATGAAGTTTGTTTTTGACTCTGAGATATGTATGAGTAGGAAGAATGTTGATGAAATGGAAGGTGTTATGCTAGATATGAGCCTAAGTGCCTTTACAAAAGTTATTCAGAAGGCTAAATAAACGGTGAAAGTGTGTGGAAATAATTGTTTTAGACAAGTTGGATAATTGTTGGAATATGGTCTGGTTAGAACTTTGAATTGAACTTATGCAAAGTCTAAGGGGTCTCTATGATTTTGGTTGGACCAAGATAGATCCTGTTGAGGGTCTGTAGATCGCCTATAAGTTGATTAACTCTGATAATCCTAAGATAGAGAACAGAGAGGTTTCTATAGAAAGGGATAGTGTTTCCTTTCATTACAACGACTAAGGACCGTTATTGATTATTTGTTTTATGCCTTGTGTAGGGCGTGATAGTGATATTGCTAGTGGTTGTGACCACGAAGCCAGGAGAGCCGGTAGAGCGCTGAGAGCAGGTAAGCTCTTTGTCCTTGGGAGTAGTTCCCACTGCTTGTGTTCCTCCATACTCTGAAGGAGTGGTGGATGTTATATGTCATGATGCATGTATATTGAAATTGTGTGTTACTGTTTTATTGAAACATGTGATTGATGATAAGATGAACACTGTGATAGTGTTCTGTGATTAATGATAAGTTAAGTACTATGATAGTATTGTGTTATGTGATTTGTGAGATTTTCTGGCCAGTAGAATAATGTATTATGGATTCTCCTGGAAATGTGTCCTTAAGTGGATGATCTTCTTTGGGAAAGGCCATAGACGTCCAAGTAAATTCCTGAGAGAATGTGCCCTTCAGTGGATGATCTTTCTCAGGTATGGGCATGAAACTCTGAGGGAATGTGCCCTTAAGTGGATGATCTTCCTCAGGCTTTGAAGAGAAAAGTCCTGAGAGAACGTGCCCTTTAGTGGATGACCTTTCTCAGGCAATGTGATATGGGTACATATATTGTTACACTTGTGTGATGTACATGTGATATGACTTGATAGCTGTGATGGCTAGTTTGTAATGCCAATTTTGATATCATGTGCATGAAAGTGAACCAGGGAGAGGAAAGACCTCCAAGGACCCTGAGTTTACTGAGATTGTTATCTCATCCCTGTTGGGGATTATGTTTTGCAGGTGAGGCTCAGAGAGCGGTTGACAGATCACAGGGCAAGAGGCCCGAGTAGAAGGATATGGTTCTGAAGGAACCTTAGGCATATAGTGAAGAGCATGTTGGCTCTATATTTTGATATTTTGATTTATGCCTGTATTTTGGTAATGATGAGGGATATGTACAGTTTTGAGACATATACTTTGTATATTATGAGAATTCACCATATATGTGTATAATGTACAGTTTATGCTGGTAATGAAGGTTGATGACGTCATTTTTGTTTATTGCTTCCATTTTTAATTATCCTTGATAATTGCTGCGCTATTCTGATTAAGTAATATGTTAATACACCGGATGCATACGGGGTGTTACAGAAATAAAAAATGATGCTAGTCACACCTTTCTTCATTATACACACACCCCTTACCTTTTAGGCCTGACCTGTTTTCTTGTTAAGTTCGAGAAAAAATAAATGATACTAATCACACCTCCCTCCGTTACAGATATGCCCCCTTACCTGTTGGGCCTTATCCGTTTTTTTGTTAATTTTGAATTAAATAAATTATGCTAGTCACATCTCCCTTTGTTACACATATACCCCTTTCACTTTGGGTTTAACTCGTTTTTGAGAGATCCTAAATAAAATAAGCATTGTTAGCTACACTCCTTTTTCTTCATGTATGTACCCTGCCATCTATACTGATGATGAGACCTTCCATGTCAGCACTCTATCAGTGTTGACTAAGTCAATATCAACCCTTTGACTTTGATATTCAAAAATAATAATGATAAATAAGTTCATTAGTAGATAGCTCTTTATTTTTTTTTTCTGTTTGTCTCTATTATTTATTTTATTCTTTAACTTGATTGTATTTTTATTACCATTGCTCAATTAGTTAATTAACTAATAATGTGTTGTAAATATTCCGTTACTTATTTTATTTCTCTCATGTTTCAATCCCCATCCTTAATTACTAAGTGTACTCCCCACTTCTATTTATCTCTTTCTATTCTCATTTGATTTATTTGATTACGTGTTATGTCAATTATTCATTTATTTTTGCAATTCCGCTATAGTTTTCTTTAGTACGCGCTTAGTTTCGTGCACTCCATGGTGGGTCTCCGACTTGTTTGGTGGTGTTTTAATAATATGTGGATAAATTTTGTGAATATCATGTTGGATCTCCAACTTGCTTGACTACAAATATAAAATCTTTTCTAAAAAAAGATAAAAAAAAAATACTCAAATAAATTATCACTCAAATTTTTTTTCTCCACAAAAATTACATATTATTCGAGATCTCTTCAAGGTCCAATGCCTTAAGCGATTCAACGTCGTTTCAAGGTCTAATGCGTTAACGACTTTTTTTTACAAGCAATTGAAATAAATCTTTCAAAAAATAAAATCAACCCAACACAGAAGTTATTTTCTACCAAAGAACTACTTAAGTCTGATTTTCTCATTGTACTTGGGGATATGTAGGAGCAAGGGCAACTCCTTATCGACCTAAAAAACTTAAAAAAAAATACAATCCTCTTTTTTCTAAAAAATAAAAAATTTATTTCTTTTTCTGAATAAAAAATATAACAAACATAATTCATGTTCTTAAGGAAAGATAAATAATTAAAAGTCACTCTTTTTTATAAGTAGCATACTCAATTAAAGGTTGTTGTTGTCTTCAAGAGGGGCACATGGGGTACTAACAACTTCCCCATACGTAAACGATTGCCAAATTCTTTTTTCTCAAATCATAGATTGGTATTCTTTATGTTTTTCTTAAATAAACGTAGGTGACGACTCCCCTAATTTTCCTGTTTTTTGGAAAACTCTCTTTATTTTTTTATTTTTTTTTTTTTGTCGCTCTCACATCGTGACAGCCACTTTGCAACACTTCCATAATCAGACTAATAGTTTTGGCATGTTGGGGGACATCATTATTGCCAAACCAAATGCTTATATTGCATTTGCTGGTAATAATGCTTCTGTTTCAGTGTTGAGGATTTAATGCAAAACATGCATCTATGTTCTGTTGTGAAGAAACTTCTCATTGTCATCATCCACTAATTTGAGTACATTGTCCAACAGCTGCCTCTTGTCCTGCAACCTAAGATTACTGATATGAACTTGGCAATGCACAACCTTTCCATTATCACTACACTCAGCATCCCTTTTCTGATCATGTGGTTGAGTGTAGGCAAGCGCTCGATGGCAGCCCATTTGAGATCCTCCTCATTATTCTCTTAGCTGCTGCGTCCACTCCGTATGAATGAAGATGCTGTCCAATCCGCTCTGTGACTCACTGAGGGTCAGTTCCATCATTTCTATGTGGATGCCATTTAATTTTTAACACAAGCCCGCTAACATTAGCAGCTAATTGAATGAATGGCAAGTGTTATATATGTGTATCTTATCTCAAATATCACATTCTCAAGGCACTTCAAGTTTGAAAGAAGAGGGAGGTGAACGTAGAGAGGATGATGAAAATTTGTATATATGTGTGTGTGTGTGTGTGTGTGTGTGTGCATGTTTCCATCAGAGATGTATTTATGAATTAATTGCAATAAAATTATTTCAGTTTAATTATCATTCTCAAGTTTGAATTTTGAGTATAAAATACGTTAAATAGAGAGAATTCTATAATTCATAGTGATTTTATTTTACTCGAGCATGCTTACTTTCTATTGAAGATACATGTGGACTTCAAAAAAAATAAAGGAATACTGGTTGAATGTAAAATATTATAAGTGCCTACTGCCTAGTTTGTCTCACTAATCTTCATAATTTG
>PYAF01005492.1:60795-74462 GCA_007407185.1 Glycine tomentella
ATGGCCAATACAAATGACCCAATTGTGAAAGCAACCGTGAGTTCCCTACCAAGTGCTCCAATGAACCGGAATAAGGCAGAAGCCATCTGGTTAACAAATAACAGAAGAAGGAATTGCCTGAAGAATCTGC
This sequence comes from Glycine tomentella, assembly GCA_007407185.1. Classification (NCBI taxonomy): domain Eukaryota; kingdom Viridiplantae; phylum Streptophyta; class Magnoliopsida; order Fabales; family Fabaceae; genus Glycine; species Glycine tomentella. The sequence goes on from PYAF01005492.1 coordinate 60,926, forward strand.
GTTAAGTAGAGATATAGATACATTTCATTTTTTTAGTCACTAGTATTTCAACATGAGGGGATGGGAAAAAATCAGTACACAGATTTATTGAGCATTTGTTTAAATACAGTTCTCTTACCTTCCAACATATGGATCAAAACCAATAACATAGTAGGTGAGGAACACCCAGGTTCCCACTTGCGCAAAAGTCATGGGGATTTTTAGGATCCATGTCGGAAGAGCATATACCCATGAAGGGAAGAAGAGAAAGTCCCTTTGCTTGTAAAAAACAGGAAGCTTCGAAACTGTCATGGCAAGGTCAGAAAATCCATCCAACAAAATTACAAGAAGGCCATAGAACAATGCACCCGCATATATACCACCACTGGTCACAGAATCTGGGTGCATCTCAGTCCGGAAGAAAACGGTCATGGTTATCAAGGCCACTTTAGCAAGCTAAAAGGTGTTGTAAGAGGCATTAGTAATGGTTGTGATTACATAAATAATGTCCATGATACATGACACATTAACATCAAAAGTTGCAAAGTTCAAACCTACTTGGCAAAGTTGGAAGATGTGGACAAATGAATTACGCTTCATGAGTAAATATTCTCTTGACAAGCAAGCCTTCAACAGTTCCCATTTTCCTAATCCATACATTTTGGTTGCCAAAGCTGCAGGGTGGCTTTTAGACTTGTCAAATTGAGTAGCAAGTTCATCAGCAAGGCTTCTCCCAACATGAAATGATTGAAATGCCTCTACAAACTCTTTGGTTGTGACAAATCTGTAAGGCTGATCTCTGTGTACCCAATATTGTTCCTGATCTTGCCTTGACGTCACCTTTGTTAACATAATAAATTTGTACATGTAAGAAAAAAATAAATTGCTATTAGCCTATAATATTTAACGTCTATTTTCAGTTTTCCCACGTAAACAGATACAAAGAAGTTAAATCCACACTTACTTCTTGCAGAAAGTCTGCAACACCTTTCCTCTCAGGACATTTGAAACCCACAGAAGCGAAGAATTCAAGAACATGTTCACGGGGACCCTGATACACAATTTGGCCATCAGAGAGTAGAATAATGTCATCAAAAAGATTGTAGGTCTCTGGTGCTGGTTGTAGGAGTGAGACGACAGCAGTTCCTTTGAGAGAGTGGATAAAGTGCTTGAGTGAATTCACAACTTGAAAAGTTGTTGAACTATCCAAACCAGTGGATATTTCATCCATGAATACAGCTTTAGCTGGTCCAACTAGCATCTCCCCTGTATTTATAGATATATATATATATATTTGGTAAGAATTTTCGCACAATGAATTGCTTGAGTTAATTAAACATGATATATACTTCAAAATTTGAAATCAAGCTTGTTTTACCTGTTGTAACACGTTTTCTTTGTCCACCAGATATACCTCTTAACATTGCATTTCCCACAATAGTATCAGCACAAACCTCCAATCCCAAAATCTGCAAATATAAAGCAAATCAAATTGGAATTTAACACAAAATGACTTTTAAGATTATCAGAGAACATTTGAGTGCTGGAATTTTTACCCTTAGAATATAATCTGTGATAAAATTTGCTTTCTGGCCTTCAGTTGCTACAGCCTGAGCATTACAAATCACAAGTTCAACCCCTTAATTATCAATCATTCCATTTAATTTTAAGAAATAGGGATAAATAGATGGTGCCTTCAACTTCAATACTATAAAAATATAAAGTGAAGCAGATGTAATAGATGTGTTCATAGCATACATCTTCCCGAAAGGAAATTCCATTGCTTATGGGTAGAAATAGAATTCCCAAATTTCAACAAATTTGCTGTTACAATTGAAAAGCAATCATTTTTCTTTCGTTAGTTTGAAAGCTTATCATTCTAGTAGACAAACATATCCATATTGAAAGTAACTTCATGGGATGCAGGCCAAATAGGTCAAACATATCCCTAGTAGACAATTATCTGTGTCTTACCTTCATATAGACATCTATATCTGGGTTAGGTGTAATATTTGCTTTTTTCTCTCTTCTGGACACCTCTGCTAGCAAATCTGCAGAATGTGAAATAATTTTGATTAAAACTTGATTTTGCATATGAAATTTTTGCATGGTATCCAAATTGAATTTCTGTGGGCTAACCATAACGTGGTCCAACTCCTTGGACTCGTGCGGAGAAGGCCAAGGTTTCTCTAACTGTCATTTCTCCAATATGAAGATCATTTTGACTGACATAAGCAGCAGTTCGTTGGGGTACAAACTCATTCATCCCATGACCATTATAAGTCACCTTTCCAGTGAACTGATCAATAAGTCAAACCTTATTAGCTACAAATCCAAAACTGGAAAATATGAGCACAAGCATGATAACATCATTTAACAATTAAATGTATGTCTTAACCTTTAGTTTTGAATCAAGTCTTCCAGCTAGAGCCAATAGGAGTGAGGTCTTCCCAGAACTTGGAGGACCCAAAAGCAATGTCATTCTGGAGAAAAAGCAAACAGTGGCATGTTTTGTTTTGAAGATTGTTAGCTGTCTTCCAAATGAAATATAACAATCAATTAATAGAACATTTTCAGCGTTAATTGTTACCTGGCAGGCCTTATTATTCCACTAACATTCTGGAGAATGTTTATATGTTGTTTTCTACTTGGGAGTACATGAAGGAAGTTCAATATCCCCTTTTAAAACCAACAAAAAAAAAAAAAATTAAAATCTCCTTCAAATAGGTTAATACTACTCATTTTGAAAGGTTGGTATTGGCACACTTACCTCCACTTTATTAACCATGTAGTTAGTGAAAGTGGGCAAAGCTCTATTACCTACATGAACTTCTGCTCCAACGTTCATGTTGTCAAGTCGGACCTCTATTGTAGGAATGGTGATTCCAACTCTGACACCACCCAATCCAAAAAAAACAAGCCATCAATAGTACATTCTAAAGGCATTCAACTTAGTTTTTTTTTTTTTTTTCCTTTTTGTCTATGTGTATAATAGCGACAATGAGATTTGAACTTCAACCCTGATGCAAACTATCTAAACTCCTAGTCGGTTGCATGCAGCTTGGTTAAAATCAAGAAAAATGACACTGAGACACACACTCACCTATCAATGCGGTCCCTGAGCTTGAGCATGAAATTCTCATTGTCCTCTTCAGCAACTCTGACCAGCCTCTCAAGCAAACCTCTCCTTTCTTGCAACCCAAGTTGATGAACATTGACCTCATTGGCAACCCCTTCAGTTGAAGTCATCAAGCCCGTCCTCAAACGTGCGACCGTAGGAAGTTTCTGAATGGCAGCCCATTTAAGAGCCTCTTCGTCGTCTTCCTGGTGGAAAGAGTTGGCAAAGATTTCCACACCACTGTTGCTCCAAACTGATCTACTCCCAATCCTGAAACTAGCCATAGTATTAGTAGTACTGCCTGCTTTGACACTACCCCCATCCTCCATTTCCAAGGATCAATCAAGACCAAATGTTTCAGCCTTCAAGAATCAAAGAGTAGTAATAAAGAAAATGCTAATGCAAATGCAAATTTCTCTTAAATTTTAGTTTATCAACTGAACAAGGTCCTTAGTCTGTGTTTAGTTGAATGTAAGACAAGAGATGATGATGTGATATATTTATACATATACATAGGCATGGTGTCCGACCACATGGGCGGCTTAGCAAGCTAATTTGTCACTGATGACGGGCACAAAGGATTTTCATTTTCAAGTGCTCTACTATAGGATTCCTGTTAATAGGCACTTAATTTCCACTTTACTACTTTCATAATTCATTCGAGGAATAAACAAAACAACGTATCATATTTCACCCCTTTAAACAAATGAGCAAGGATGATATCATCACTTACGAGTCTCTTTTGGCAATGTTGTTAAATAACAAACATTATTTGAACAATAAATTGTATAACTAAAAGACAAGACAGAAAGAAAATAGGCAAAATATGATAACTAATGAATGTTATGTGAGGGAGGTACGTGTCCAATCTTTGGAAGAACTTACTTTCTTTGAGCACTTTAGAGTACTTCATTAGTTATACATAACTGATAACATGTATTTAAACATGTTACAACGAAATGGTAACTAACATGACATGAACTAACATGACATGGTTAGATGTACCCTAATTATAAGACAGTTTTTTTTTAAAAAAAAAGTGACTTTTAAGAAACAATTAGGATTGCTTCTTAAAAAATAGAAAATTGATTTTTTTTGTTAGATTAATTTAGACAAACACAATCCAAAAAACATGAAATTATTTTTTATTAAAAAAAAAACTTAAACAAACGGACCCTATATTACCACATTAAATATCGACAAAAACAACATTTTTAAACATTTTAAAGGTTACGAGGAGAAAAACTAACGAAATTTCTTTTTGAAAAATTACAAACATATTTAAGTCTATAAAATCTAATTAATAAAAAAGTACTAATATTTAACTCTATTCATATTATTTAGTATTTACAAGATTTGATAGAAACAATCAATATAGTAAATACTTATAATTCAAAGAGAATTTATAGTGCATCGTATACATGCATATGGTTTTATGCATTATGGTGAGGTTTTTCTGTCTTTCAAGTCTTGCTAAATTAATAATAAGTAAACATCCCCATTTATGATTTTGTTCCCGTCACTAGCCGAAGGTGTCGCTACTGGTTGCAGCCTCAATTATCAATAGCTGCCATCAATTATCCGTTAATTAAACAAATGGCATTGCTGACTTCATTGATTACGTCTTCCCTCACTGTCAAAATGAAAAATTAAAACCCCCAATCATTTTGTTTTTCTTAAGGCTTTGTTTGGGAGAGAGATTTTAAGGAAAAGGAAGGAAAGAGAAAGGTTTAGGTAGTGACATCTCCTTGTTTGGGAGTTTTAATTTTTGAGGAGAAGAATTTGAGGATTTTTAAAACTCTTCTAAAATTTTCCAAAGTCTAAAAATTGTTGTTCCCCTAATTTGGGAATTTTTAGAAGGAAAAGTAATTAAAATTACTATTCTATCCCAACTACAAATTCAAAAATATATTAAAATATATTTTTAATATATTTTTACATTTAAATTATATAATTTTCACATTTAACATTTTATTAACTATCAATTTCTCTATCTTAATATATTTTTAACTTCCAAATAAGAAGGAAGAAACTTCCTTCATTTTTTCTTTCCCCTCCCTTTCCCTTAAATCTCTTTCCTTCCCTTCTCCTCCTAACTTCCAAATAAAACCTAAGAGAAATTATCATTTGTGTATGAAATATTATATTGAAATGTGAAGAATAAAATATTATAACTTTCTTATTGGTGTTGTGAAGTTGCTTGAAATTCGATAGTGTCTTTGTCATTAATTTTCGGGACCAAACGCAGAAGAAAAATAAATAACAAAAGAGAAGATGGTGATGTCGTTCCTAACTTTGGGTTTAGTTTCAAAATAATACTAACAAATTAATTTAGTAATTACGAAATATACCTAAAAAATTAATTATTTACCAACATATCATTAATACGAGTGAATCAGCAAAGTATCTTGCTCAAGTCCTTTAGATAGTAAAAATATGATTGAAAAAAAATATCATTAAAATTCTAATTTTTAATAAATATTAGTCATGAGTAAAATTAACAAAAAAAAATTTAAAAAAAAATGTTGAAGTTCTTCACCTAGACAGCACAACAATGCTAAGATGTTGACACCAACGGGATGGCAATATACTATCTGGTTATACAAAACAGAAGAGAGCAAAAATTTATACAATGCTAAGAATTACTTTCAGTGATTCAAGAAAGATATGAAGTACAAGTATATCTATTCATAATCTATTTACAAATTATCATATAATTAGAATCATTAACTTTTTAACAATTATTTAAGAAAAACACTTTGAAGGTAAATTTAATGTAATTAACAGTATAAAAGTAGCTAACAATTCATCAAAAAACTAAATTGTTTTTATAATACAAAATGTTGTGGATGGTAGGTTTGATTCTCAAATACGAGTTGGAGAGTTATTATTAGCCCAAACAACATGGCTATAGCTATTGGCTCCTACCAATATTTAAAAGTTTCAAAGATGACATTTCCCACTTTGTATGGGGTAAACACACTTCCTATTACATTAGTAGGAGTGTGAAACATTGTGCAACATAACTGTAATTCCATTATATAATAATAATGGAATCACACTTTTATTGCACACTTTTTCACACCCACACTAGTGTAGTGACAATGTGTTTCCTCTATACAAAGTGATTGCGAAAACATTTAACAATGAAAGTGGAGGTGCAAAAAAAAAGGTACAATGAAAGTTTGATTTTATTGTGTGTTGTTTACAGAAATCAAATCACAATGAAATTATGATTTCGTTGTGAGACAAATTTGCAATACAACATAATTGTGATTCGTTGCGAGACAAATTCTACAACATAATGAAATTATAATTTCGTTATGTGGACTAACATGAAAAAAAAATAAAATAAAACCACCATGAGTAAGGGAGGCTTTGTGTGGTAAGGAGGGAAGAGGGGGGAAGACTAAGGCTTTGTTTGGGAGTTAGGAAGGGAAGGGAAGGAAAGAGATTCAAGGGGAAGAGAGGAGAAGGAAAGGGAGGAAAATGAGGAAAATTTCTTCCTCTTTGTTTGGGAATTAAAAATATATTAAGAGAGGGAAATAGAGAGTTAATAAAATATTTTTACAATTTTGTCATTGAATTATGATTCAATGCTTTGTATTTTGGTGTTTTATTAACACTAGCTGGAATAAGATAGTAATTTTATTAATACTGGATAGGATAGGATAGTAATTTTATTACTTTTCATTTTAAAAACCCTCCAAATAGGGGGGACAATAATTTTTAGGCTTTGGAGTAGGGGTGTTCATCAACCGATCCAAATCGATGCAAACCGCGGAGACCGAACCGAAAAACCGATAACCGAAATAACCGAAAATCGAAAAACCGAAAACCGAAAAAAAACCGAAAATTTTCATTGGATTGGATCGATTTTCGGATCGGCTGGTGAAAACCGATCCAATCCAAACCGATCCAATTATAAACCTTACCTTAACCTTTACCTACTTGGGCCTATTTCCTATCATAGTCCAAAAATCAAAAACTCAATACATTGCTTCTTATTTTGTCTAATGAACGTGTTTGTCCAATGAAAATTAGAAAATTATGTTTGTTTTTGTTTAATGAATGTGTTTGTTTATGCTAGATACTCCTTATTTTGATAAAAATAATTCTAATAAGTTTTTTTTTTAGATTTTTTAAAAAATCGAAAATCGATCCAATCCAAACCGAAAAAAATTGGATTGGATTGGATCGGATTTGAAAAAAAAATTCAAACCGAATGGATGGTCAAATGACCAAACCGAAAAGATTGGATCGGATGATTTTTTGCTTCAAAACCGATCCAATCCAGACCGCGAACACCCCTACTTTGGAGGATTTCAGAGGAGTTTTAAAAATCCTCAAATTCTTTTCCTCAAAAATTAAAAGTTTCAAACAAGGAAATCTCTCTACCTAAACCTTTCCCTTCTCTCCTTTCCCCTCCAAAATCTATCTCCCCAACAAAGCCTAAAGGAAGGAAGGAATGAAGAGAGGGTGGTGGAAAAGGATAGGTGTCAGTAATTGGAGGAAGGAGAAAGGGTATTTTAATCTTTCAAAGTACTGGTAGTGGCTAATAACAAATTTGGAGGGAGCAATATCATTTCTGGAAGAGCTGTGACAGAGGTAATGGACTGAATAGAAGAAACAAAAAAAGGATCAGGTCCGAATAAAACAGAAGGAATTGGCGGTGCACATGACTACATGAGCAATTTTAGGTATAACAATAAAGTATATATAATGAAAATGAAATGTAGTGGTAGAGGTAGTAGAACTTTGTGTAAAGAAAGAAGAATGGAGGAGGAAGGTGACATATACGACGGTGTTCGAGCTCAGTTCCCTCTCTCATTCGGGAAGCAATCGAAGCCTCAAACCCCTCTTGAAGCCATCCACAATGCGACACGTCGTTCCAATTCCAATCACAAAACCGCCAACGACCTTCCTTCTATCTCCTCCTCTTCCAGGGAATGCCTCAATTCCCTCCGCCCTTCCAAAACCCCTACTCTTCCTCCTCCGCTTCCGCCGCCAGATCACGACGACGGCCCAATGGTGGGACCGCCGCCGCCTCCGCTAACAGCTTCCGACGAAGAAGAAGACGACGACGACGCCGAGATGATTGGCCCGCCCCCGCCGCCGCCGAACGCGTCGGAGTCTGAAGACGATTCGGATCAAGATGAGGTAGGAACCCGCTTCCGGATTCCCCTCAGCAACGAGATTGTACTCAAGGGCCACACCAAGGTATTCCCTTCCTTCCTCTCTCTCTCTCTCTCTCTCTCTCTCTCTCTCTCTCTCTCTTAATTGCAGAAATGAACGAAAAGAACGATAATCTTAAGGAAGAACAATAAGCGGTGCCTGCTAGGGCATGGTAACAACTAATAGAGCTATTTTGATTTCCAATTCCCAAGCTTTCAGATAAGGTAGAACTGCTTTCTGAGATTTGTCAATAATTAAGTAATATGATATTGAAATGAGAAAGGGGAGAATACTAGGTTTACACTATTTTTATGTCATACTATGATAACATGAATAACTTTAACTTTGCTATAAGTTGTGTGCTGCGATTAATTATTTTTTAATGATTGGGGTTGCTGCAAATGAGTAAGTACAGAAACTAGAACCAAGGTTTTAAATTGCAGTTTGGGGTTGCGTTTAGTTGCATTCGTCAATATTGCTGGAAATTGCGGACATATGTGGCCAATATGGTCCATTGGTCCCAATTACGGTCACAGAGATTCCAAAAACCTTGTCAATGTGACCAAAATTGTTGTCGTGGATTGTTATTTTAAAACCTTGACTAGAACCCTAGAAGACAGACCCTGATTCAAAATCTGACTGTGATGGGAAAGGAAATCAGTCGTGATAGGAAGTAATTTATCAACAATTAACATTTGGTCAATTAACAGGTTGTGTCAGCTCTTGCTGTGGACCACACGGGATCAAGAGTGCTTTCTGGAAGCTATGACTATATGGTACGAATGTATGATTTTCAAGGAATGAATGCTCGTTTGGAATCGTTTCGACAGCTGGAGCCATTTGAAGGTCATCAAGTTCGCAATTTAAGCTGGAGTCCAACTGCAGATCGCTTTTTGTGTGTGACTGGATCAGCTCAAGCAAAGGTAGTGTGTGGCATTATTATCTGCTAGTTTTTTTTTTTTTTTTTTTTTTTTTTTTTTTTTTTTTTTTTTTTTTTTTTTTTTTTTTTTTTTTTTTTTTTTTTTTTTTTTTTTTTTTTTTTTTTTTTTTTTTTTTTTTTTTTTTTTTTTTTTTTTTTTTTTTTTTTTTTTTTTTTTTGTGCTCCAGTGATTTTCCATTAACTGCAACTTTCGTCCTATTCCCACAGATTTATGATCGTGATGGGCTTACTTTGGGAGAGTTTGTGAAAGGAGACATGTATATTCGTGATCTAAAGAATACCAAGGGCCACATATCTGGATTGACATGTGGAGAGTGGCATCCAAAAACTAAAGAGACCATTTTAACATCATCAGAGGATGGCTCACTGCGCATATGGGATGTCAATGACTTCAAATGTCAGAAGCAGGTTTGGAAAATTTACCGTAGTCTTCTTCCATGGTAAATGTTTGGATTAGTTCCATGCATTGTGATTTTTGTTTTTATTTATAATCTTTATATGAAAATAAAGAGCCTTTCAAAGAGATATTTGGGGGTACTTGGATTTTCTTAATTTTTTTTTTAAAAAAAAAAACTTTAGGCTTTATACGAAAAAGTGGCTGAAAGCATCTCTTACTTGCTTCTAACATTGCTTGTACAATTATTGGCTTCTACTTTGCATGCGGTTGTGGGGAAGTCATTGACATTGTCTTTATAAAATCCCCTCTTACTCTGTTTTATTACTTAATGGGAAAAATATTATTGCAAGTTTTGATAAATTTATGCTCTAATTTATATTTTACAATTTTCTGATGTTATTGAAGTTTTGTTGTTATTGTTCAATGGCTAGGTCATTAAACCAAAGCTTGTGAGACCTGGAAGAGTTCCTGTCACCACATGTGCATGGGATCGTGATGGTAAATGCATTGCTGGTGGTATAGGAGATGGTTCGATCCAGGTATCTATCTTTTCTCGCTATATTACTGGGTAATAAAGTCAATATCTGTTTACTGATATTGAGCTTGGATTGAAACACCATTAACTATCTCCTTATATATTGCTTGGAATGGTCAATTAATTTTAACAGATTTGGAATATTAAGCCTGGATGGGGGAGTAGGCCAGATGTACATATTGAGAAAAGTCATGAGGATGATATTAGTGGTCTGAAATTTTCAAGTGATGGGAGAATCTTATTGTCAAGGAGTTTTGATGGTTCATTGAAGGTAAATAAATGATCACATATGAAAGGATCTTATAGCTTGTTGATATTTGCTTTCTTTAATTAGACATGTATTTACCCTTATCTAATCTTCCTGACTTTTGAATTATGTCTCAGGTTTGGGATCTCCGCAAAACAAAAGAACCATTAAAGGTATTTGAGGATCTGCCAAATCACTATGGACAAACAAATACTGCCTTCAGTCCTGATGAGCAACTCTTTTTGACTGGAACATCTGTGGAAAGGGAGAGCATGACAGGAGGTTTATTGTGCTTCTTTGATAGAGTAAACCTTGAGCTTGTTTCAAAAGTTGGCATATCACCCACTTGTAGTGTTGTTCAGTGTTCTTGGCATCCCAAACTGAATCAGGTAACATAATATCGCAGCTATGTTACTTAAGAATTTTCTCGTGTCATTCATTCTCTGAACAGGATTTGTTGCTCATGCTTATAACTCTTTCTGAACTTGCTTTTATGGGTAAAGATCTTTGCAACTACTGGTGATAAAAGCCAAGGTGGGACTCACATACTATATGATCCAACCGTAAGTGAGAGAGGAGCTCTTGTATGTGTTGCACGTGCACCAAGGAAAAAATCAATTGATGACTTTGAGGCAAAACCTGTCATTCACAATCCTCACGCTTTACCACTATTTAGAGATCAGCCAAGCCGTAAGCGTCAGCGAGAGAAAGTACTAAAGGATCCATTGAAGTCCCATAAGCCTGAACTACCTATGACAGGTCCTGGCTTTGGTGGACGAGTTGGTACTAGTCAAGGAAGCTTACTGACCCAGTATCTTCTAAAGGTTTGTTGTTTGTGCACATTTCTTCCGTATCATTTTTCTTGAATTTCCAGTTTTCATGCTTTAGATTGTGACAGTGAAAGGTACTTACATTTTAATGCAATTGCAGAAAGGTGGTATGATCAAGGAGACATGGATGGAGGAAGATCCAAGGGAAGCTATCCTGAAATATGCTGATGCTGCAGCAAAGGATCCAAAGTTCATCGCTCCAGCATATGCAGATACCCAACCTGAGCCTGTTTTTGCAAAGTCAGATTCTGAGGATGAAGAAGAGAAATGATCGGGTTACCAAGTTATTGTATCACAAAGATGGTTAACAAGGGGGGGACGGTAGGCAAGAGTGTACTGTACTTTATTTCGAGAGGCTGAGAGCAATTCCAACGTGGGACTGCCTACCCTTCTCGGAGAAGTTTCACTAATGCAATGATGCTGTTGAAATTGTAACATCTAATGTTTTAGTACTTTTTTTATTGGGGAAGGGTATTCATGTCTGTACATTAGTCATGTAAAATTGAATTATGCAAACTATAAAATGATACATTTACGAATTTTAGATATTTTGTTATACTCCTATGTAATGATTTGGCATGGCGTGATAGTGCCATCAGAATCAATCTTTACAACTTCAATGCTGTCAACCATAGTTTCTTAACGAAAATCAGTGGTGACGGTCCATTAATTCTAAAAAAAAAAAAAAATCGGTGCTTTTGGGTAGCTTTTCTTGTCTATCGTGAATTCAAAGGCCATTTTTAAAAATAAATTTGATAGTGGATCGAATTTTTAATTAGGCCTTGTTTAAAACATCGTATTTAGAATTTTGAAAGCTCTTGATTTATAGATCATAGATGTATAAAGAATGATGATATTAGACTTTGATGTTAGAGCGAGACGTAAATGGAAAGAAAGATAAGAATTAAAAGTTTGTTTCTAATTTTACGATGAAAACTAAATATAGGAATAAGAACACCGTAGCAATGTCTTGTTTTACTAATGATTTTAGGTTAGTATTGATTTGATTAGCAAGCTTATGCAAGTGTCAAAACAAAAAGAAGATACGGTAGAAACTGTGTGCAATTTGATATATTAGAGATGATGATCTTCTAATCTATAACGATTTTTATTATTTTATTGACGATTATCTCACGTGTTTCTCTTAAAATAAATATTCTCTTTTAAAAATCTTGATATTATAAGTTCTCTTATCACACATTGAGAAGATATTAGACCTATTCTAATGTCTTGAAGCTTATTTTCAAATTATTAATTGAAGCATGTAAAAATACATATTTATTAGATAAAAAAATATTATTCAAAATACATAATATTCATTGATGTTTGATTTAATAATACACGATTATTGTTATTTTAATATTTATATCTATAATTTTAAAAATTAAATTTTAATTGAAAATGTTAAACCAAAACTTACAATTTATTTTGTGCACAAACAAACACAAATTAGTCAATACGAAAATACCAATTGTGAAAATTTTTGTTAAGCAGCAGTAAAAGAATCTCAATTTTTTTATTTATGTTAAGCTCACTAATGTTTTATTACAAATTTACAAAGAAAATTAAACAACTTGAACGAAGTTAAGGTTCATTTGTTAGAATTAACGTAATATATCATGTTCATAAAACATAAAGTAAGAACATGATAAAGGATCTTGGAAAATCATGATTCTCACTAATAAAAGAAGGATAAAGACATACCCGGAAGCGCTGATGATGGAGTAATAGCCATCTCTTTCTTTACCAACACCGGTAGGGCGATTTCTCTCTCTAAGCCTTCTTTTCTATTCTGTATTTTTTTCTGATGGAAGAATAACACTTGGTGTGAAGGGGAGAAAGGACCAACCCTATTTATACATAATTGTCTTTAATCTGGTATGTCCATCATATACCATATCAACGCTTGAGATCAATGCATTTTGTAACCGTTTTGTAGCGATTAATTATTAATTGGGCCACATCAATAGTTGTGACTGTTCACATCAATAGTTGTAACTATTCACATCAATAGTTGTAACTATTCATATTAATAGTTGTAACTGTTCATATTTCCATTATGTGGGAATATATTTCTAACATTCTCCCACTTGGCCCGATTAATCATAATATGCATATTCAATACATCTCTTGCGTTGGCTATCATAAAATGATAAGTTGTCAAATGTGAGTTATGGCGGTAGTGCATTATTAATTCAACGCATTCCCTTCCATATACTACGTCATCAACAACTCATCATATCATTCATAATATATAGGAAATATAATGGTCCACATAATGTCTTACAAAGACTTTCTTGTTATATTTCATAATGT
>PYAF01005492.1:76420-94458 GCA_007407185.1 Glycine tomentella
TCTGTTACTTCGCTTCCATGTTTTATGGTGTAATTTTTCTGCCTCACTACTTGTTTCAATAATAGCAGTGGGTTCATCCTCAAGGAGTGCCAAGTCAAGATCCATAACACCTAAGTGGAATTTGACTTGTTCACGCCATTCAGAAAAATTCTCACCAATAAACATAGTAACAGATGATGCATGAGAATTCATAGAAACAACTGCAATAATAACATACGCTCTTAATTGCGGTTCGAATAAAATCATACTAGTATAAAATAGCACTCCTTTGGGTAGTTACTATAATATACTAAACATAATTAAATACCATAACATTAATAGGCAAAACATATTTTTCAATTAAATATATATATATATATATATATATATGTTATCTTTGGATAATCAAAATATATTTAATTAAAAATATTAATTTACCACATAATGTCACTAATTATAGAATATGATTCTCCTTTGGGTGAATCCTTCCTTTCCAATAATTAGCAACGTCAATTTATCCAATTTATTTCAATAATTGGTATTTCATAAGTACATGGATAAATGACAATTTTATGCATGTGATAACATTCTAATTTGACCACTTTGATGACTAACAAATTATAATCATAATGCATGCAAATACATAAGTATTATATTATTTTCACACTTCTAGTTTTGTCACTTTGGTGACCAATAAACCATGACATAATGCGTGAAAATAACTAATCAAATAATTTCATGATATAATCATAATATAATTCATCAATAAATATTTTAAAATAAAATATTATATAGACACAGCGGAAGTTATGCCTTTATACATACTCCATTAATTAACAATACATAATTTTTTTTTGGTACAAAAATTTATCATCAATAAGTGATTTCGTGATATCATCGTTTCCAAAATTCCACAATCAACATAAAACAAAATAAATTAATTGAGGAAAAACATCAATTAAAGTCATCATTCCCAACAACCATTTTATCATCCAATTGTAAAATAAGGCTTGCTAACGTAAACTTATAATTATAGATCTTTATTTTACAAAAGGAGCAACCCATCGTATAAAATATATACATAAACAATACCAATCTCATATACACATCATATTTACCAATTGATCCGTCCGTAAGATTCAAACAGATACGCATATGACAAATAAACATTTATATTCAATCATCATATAAGGAAAATCATGAATTCCTAAACAAGTGCTCTGATACCACATGTTAGAATTAACGTAATATATCATGTTCATAAAACATAAAGCAAGAACATGATAAAGGATCTTGGAAAATCATGATTCTCACTAATAAAAGAAGGATAAAGACATACCCAGAAGTGCTGATGATGGAGTAATAGCCATCTCTTTCTTTACCAACATCGGTAGGGCGATTTCTCTCTCTAAGCCTTCTTTTATATTCTGTGTTTTTTTTCTGATGGAAGAATAACACTTGGTGTGAAGGGGAGAGAGGACCAACCCTATTTATACATAATTGTCTTTAATTTGGTACGTCCATCATATACCATATCAATGCTTGAGATCAATGCATTTTGTAACCGTTTTGTAGCGGTTAATTATTAATTGAGCCACATCAATAATTGTGACTGTTCACATCAATAGTTATAACTATTCACATCAATAGTTATAACTGTTCATATTTTCATGTGGGAATATATTTCTAACATCATTACTCACCGTCGTTCCGCTAGTAGTTGTCTGTGACAATTGACAAGGGAACGTACGTGTTTTTCCTTTTTCTTCACTTCGCAAGTGCGAGGTAGGAGAGTCACTTCTCTTCCTTTCTCAGTTCATTACACAAAATAGAACTTGCTGCTATTATCTATACTATTAAAAAAGTAAATAGCTCTTCTTGGTGTCCACGATTTTTAGATAATTTTATCATTTTTTTTTCATTTTTAAAACTTTTATTACTCTTTCTTAATAATTACTCACTATTTTCATGTTCTTAGTTAATTTTTATTAAGTGTTATTTTTTATTTTTTTACTTCTAAATCTTTTTTCCCTTTACTTTTATTTTTTATTTTTTAACTTCTACGTACTTCCCTCTTATTCGGATGCGATTTCGGTTTATTCCAATTTCCAACTCCTAACTGGGGGTTTAATTTCATTGAAACTAAGAGTGCATTTGGTTGCGGTAATTATAATTGGGTAATATATTTTTTTGTGGGAACTAAATTTCTTTTCATTAAAATGACTAGTTTGAATGTTTTACTAAAATTAGAATACTGTGCCCGTGTTGTTCACGGGTCGACTCTTGTACCATAATAGTGTAAAAAAATTATCATAATAGATAATTTTTAAAAAATTTCAAAAATAATACATTATATTTTGAAGCACGGTTTCATTTTAAAAAAAATCGTACATGTAAGTATGATTTTAGTTTTTTAATTTTTTTATTATTAAAGGTTGAAATCATATGTTAAAATATGATTTCAATATATGTATATATATATATATATATATATATTTAATTATTTTAAAAATCATATTTTAACATACAATTTCATTAAAAAATTGAAATTATATTTTATGATACAATTTCAGTTGTTAAAATAAAAAAAAATTTAAACAAATAAAAAATAAAATCATGTTTTAATATATGATTTTTTATTGTAAAATCGTATTTATTATTTTTATAAATGTTTTAAAATTACCTATTATAATATTTTTTAAAATTTTACCCATTTTCGTAATTAACCCTCACGGGGTCGGAAAAGCAAACAGGAATTGCTTTTTAAAATGTAAAAAAAAAAAAAAAAAAAAAAAAAAAAAAACAAAGAGTGTAGCTGTTGATACGTAGAACTTTTGGTGGCTAGACGAATTTATAAATACTATTGATGAATATAAAATTTTGGAATTTCAAAAAGTAATTTATAACTACCTAAAAACCCATAATTCTAAATCCCCTCAAAATAGTTCTCGATCGAAAGGAGAGGCGAACCTTCGCGCGTTGCTCGCTCGCTCTCTCCACCAGCACTCGCTCTCTCTCTGGTTTGTCTTTCTTGCTCTCTCTCGTTTGCTAGGATTTCTCCATTCAAATTTGGTTCTAAGGTTTCATGATCTTCATTTTGTTATACTGTGATGACTATGTTAGTTCTCATTGGTTCTAGCTCTCAAGCTCTCTCTCTCTCTCTCTCTCTCTCTCTCTCTCTCTCTGGTTTGTTTCTCTTGCTCTCATCTCTCCATTTCTTGTTAGGGTTTGTTCATTCAGATTTGGTCTTAAGGTTTCATGGTTTTGATTTTTTTGTTCTACTATGTTTTATGAGTTAACAGTTTTTAATTTAGGTTCCTGTTTGTTAGATATCTGAATTCAAGATAGATGCATTTTGTGCAAGCATGAGAGGGTTTTTCTTGAATTCTTTCTTAATTTGAGAAAGTTAAATGTTCAATCGAGATGACAGAGTTCAAATATTGAAGCTGGGTCATTTGTTTTGGGAACTAGTTATTTCATGAAGCAGTGTTGTAACTGTGTTTGACTGTTTGTGGTGAGGCATTGGTCAAAATTGAATTGGAAATTGAAATTTGGTGTTTTTTGTCAATTTCTTTCAGAGAGACACGGGAATTATCTGTGGAACTGCATTGGTTAAAGTAGTGATTCACAATGGAGCTATTTTGCTTGTTCATCGTGTTGTTTTTCAGTTCCATGTTTAGATTCTATTTAATAAGTTTGAGTCTCTTGCTGCATAACCTCATTTTTTTTCATTGCTAATTTGTAGTCTAGTTAATGTATCTCACTGATGGTTCTGATTGTTGTGTTACCCGTGGTAGTTTTGATCATTTGCTCAACCTTGAATTGAATTTATTGTGAAATGCTGATTGTATTTTACACTTGTAGTTTGACCTCCTTTTTTTCACAGTATCCAATTTGGTTGTGCATCTATCTTTTTCAGTTTTGTTATTCTACTATGGTAAGAAATATCATAGTACTCACAATCCTAACTTCTAAGACAGCATTCAACTAAAGAGCCTTAACTCAAGTATACTATTTTTCGCTAATTAACAAACTATATTGAAATTTAAATGTTGTGTCTAATTAGAATATGTGAATGAAGATTAGGAGAGTCATTTGATTTTGTTAAACCATGTTTAAATTATGGATCTGAGATTTGAACAGTTAAGTTTTTCATCCAACGCTTATGATTCATGATTGTGTGAATGCATGTGTACGAAATCCAGGTCACGGGCCCTAGCATATAGCTTATAATCAGTTATTAAGTCAAATACCATTATATTGGTGAAAACAGTTAACAAAATGCTCAGAATTTGTGGTTAATTTTTCTCTAAACTTGACAAACGGACCATTAAGATTCTAGTATTTTACTAATTAACCATTAGGGATCTGTTAGGCTAATTAATTTTTTTTTAATTATTTTTTAATTACCAACTTGTCAGAAAATACTTTACTCTCTTATTGGTAGATCTGGCAGTTTTTAAATTAAAAAGTATATTTTAGATAAAGTAAAAGGCTGTTCTCCCTGCAGCACTTCTCTCATTTCCTCTGCTCAGGTTAAGAGCTTAAAATTTAGAGAACATGATGCATCATGCATGCATGGCCAAATTTCCTCTGCAACACGTCTCTCATTCCCTCTGCTCATTGTTTTTAATTCTTGACCAGATTTTCTGCTGTGACTTGCACGCTATGATTGAAAGTTAACTGCTGGCTATGGCTATTTTTTTCTTGAATATGCTGTAGTTTTGCTATGAGTTTGACTGAAAAATTAACCGCAGTTTAGAGTGAAGCCTGCTGGTGTATCAGATTATAACAATTTCTAAATTTTTTTTTATAATTTGTATTTCTTCAAATGGCAAACCTTATGTATCTGAAATCAATTCAAGTTTTTAGTGTGTGATCACAGAGAAGGAACACAAGGAATCAACAACCATGGATTCACAGGGCCAGACAACTTCACTGCAGAGACTTCAGAATGTAGAAAAGGTAATATTTTGAAAACATGTTCAAAAATGTCCTGAAATGACAGAATATCTAGTTTGTTCGATTAATTTTTTTCTCCTTTTGCTGGTCGTGTGTAGAGAATTGTGAAGGTTTTGGAGCTTGCAGGAGGAGTCATGGATGAGCTTGCAAGCCCTGTTGGTCCTAGGAAGGATGTGGTCCAAAACCACTGCCTTGAGTTCATGCAATTAATCAAGGTCCTTGTCTCCCAGAAATCAATTTATTCTTTTGTCTATTCATGTATATAAAAGAGGGTAGCATTATGGGTGCAGGTCCCAAAAAGAGCACACTACCAAAACTGCACTAGTTTTATTTAAGTGGTCTCATTTAAATAATTAACGTCATATAAAATTAACAGCAGGCATTATGTAAGAATATTTTATTTACTTTACATCAATCATTTGTTAGGTACTGGTTCAGAAATTAGCAAAATAATGAAAGAAAAGATAAGATTTTATTGACGAAATCTCCATTAGCCTTGAATCAGTGAACCCTGGTTAGGAAGAGAAAAACAAAATTTGTTCTCGGATTTCAAGAATCTGAGATCTCTCCCCCATAACCAATCTCTAACTTAACAACATATCTCTAAGCTTTCTTTCCCTATCTCTTAATAGCCTATATTATCCAAATTCCATTAGAATTTTAACTAAGTCAATAACCCTAACCTCCTTAATTAGCAGAAATTCAGCCTTATAAGCTGTTCTAACACCACCTACTTGCGGCCAGCATTTCTCTGAGCTGGAATTTGAACTCTGAATCTGTGGTATTGCCATACATAAATGTCTTAAACACTGACGATCTAACATGTGTCAACAACAATTAGATCAGCCTATAAGTACTTACAGTTACTTAAAGAAAGGTCATCATCATTTTAATGCTCAAACTTGTGCTGTAATTTTGTAACTCTTTAATTTCATTTTTTTTTTTTTCCAAATCTTTCAGGACATTCAGGTTGCATTGCGGGATGAAATCAAAAGTGCTTGTGAATATCGTCCATTTGAGAAATGTGACTATGGTTCAAGAATAGCCAATGAGATTTGTCACAAGAAAGTGGAATTTATTATGTCACAGTTGGATGCAATGAAACAAACTATAGATGAGTATCATGCAGCAGTTTGAAAATGTAGCTTAGTTCCCTGTAGAAGCCTGGGTTACCACCCGGTAATTGAGTTATTTGGGATTGCTTATTACTAGTTAGCGTGTTGTTTTGGATGGGGTAACAATTACCCTTGTAGCGATAGGAAATCAGTGTATTAATTTGGATGATTATATAGAAGAATATCCAATGAGTGTGGATTATTTTGTTCCCCCTATCTTATTACGGGTAACACATTCGGATGATTATATAGAAGAATGTCTCAGTTTCTTGCTACCTTGTTCCACCCTTCGACAGTTTTGTCCTTATCTGTGGCCTCATTAATTTCCTGCAAGAAGAAAATGATTATCTTAGAAACATGTGAAAAGTTAAGGGCATTTTAAATTTTTGATTTTTTTTACCTTACCTTGTTCATTTTTTTTTTCCATTTTTTTACCTTGTTCATTTTTTATCCCTGTTTTGAATTTTGGGTAAGAAACACATAAAGTTTGTCATAAGCTAAAATTAACTTGTACATAAACATATTTATAAAAGCTTTATCATATAATTTCAATTTCAATAAAAGATGATTTTTAACTTATGCATAAGTTAATTTTAATTTTAGTTTATAAAAAAGTTTATTTTATTTTTTTCTTTTTAATTATTTTTCCTAAAAAAACTCTTGAATAAGTTTATCCAATAGATCCTAACATAGTGTCTAAACGTCATTTCTTAGAAGGCCCCACCAAGAAGCTGAAGGACCAAAATTGGAATAGTCTCCATCCATCACAGAATCTTCAACTACTCTAGCAGATGGGAGGTATCCACGTGAACCCTGCATAAGTTGGAATATGGCCATTTGAAGAATTGGGAACATCTCTTGCATGTGCTTCAACTCCTGAACAAGGCATTGATGTTTCATCAAAATCATGGAGCTATTTGACCAAGACATTAAAAATCTTTGTATTCCTTCACTTCCAAATTAGATCCAATAGATGGCAAAAGTCTAAGACCATTCATGAAGTGTTGTCTCGATGTGAGAGTTACAGATAGGACAGAGATCAGAATCTGTTGTGCCTCTTGTAAGCCTCTGGAAGTTGGTAAGAAGACTCATGGGAGAGCTTCCAAGGGAAACAATGGAAGTCTTCCAAATATGCCATGATCCACATTCTGATAATGCGAACTGTCATAGCTTGAAATCTTCTAACAATTTCTTTGGGCAAATTGTTAAACAAATACTGGGTGTTCTAACTCCCTTCTCTGTTGACAACTTGAGCCACATTCTAATTAAGCTCAATCACCTGAATATGCCATGTAGCATGACAAAAAAGAGGCCCTACTGTCAGGATCCAATTATTCACCCAAGACCTGATGATCTTGCCATTGCCTAACCTCCAGGCAATTGATTCCTTAAAATCCTCTCAATTTTTATTTATTTTTTATCAATAAATGTTAATTGTTAGTTTGTGAGAATCTTAGTAATAGGGATTTGAACCCACCACCTCCCTCTCTTCTAAGGAGTCAGCACAAACTTTCCAAGCTATCTTCAAAGGAGAAAAAAAAGCTTCATTAACAAGATTAGCAAATCTAAGACCTTGGCCTCCCATCTTTCTAGGGTTGCATATCTTAGACCAATATATAAGATGCAGATTCCCCCACAAAAGTCTCTACACCTCTTGTCAATATCATAACAAATCTGTTTGAGCAAGGTTGTAGTTTTCATTAGGGGTGAGCAAGAAAGTATGATCCGACTAAACCGAGATAAAAGTAAGTCTCTCGGATTGATATGGTCGGGCCTCGGGTTAATTAAAGTAAATTTTCGGTTTTAGGTGTGTATCAAAATTAAGGAGATATGGGAATAAGGCATTCAGCCATTAACGTTGCAGTACTTAAAAAGATATTTCTCAAAAGCATCCAGTGTTGCCTCACCAGCTATTAAGGTAGCTTCACAGCTGACTAACTGAGAGCATGGAGCAGTGAACATATTTTTTATTAATAAAAAACTGAAAATCCAAGATAACAATAACACTCATTTTGTCTGGATTCAAAACTATTGCACAAGAAAGAAGAATGAAGAAAACCTCATATGCCATTGACGGAGCTGCATGCAAGCTCACCGACCAAAATGTGAGCGAAGGCAACCCGCATGTACCCACCCGTCGCAACCGAAACCCAATCACCGATCCTTCAAACAGACGGGTGACAAGGTTTTGGTTTCTAAGGCAAAATCCTACTAGAGATTTTGTCTAGGATCTCATGAACCAAGTTTATCTTACCTTAGGTAATTACTCATATTTTCAGTTCTAGGAAAAACCCAAAAGATTCACTAATCTTCTCCTCCTGAAGCTGCCAGTTAACATTCTTGTTGGAGAAGTAAATTCTGGTTGTCCTTATTTGCCAGAGCTAGTGCAAAAAAGATCAAGGCAACTTGATATTACCTAAATATGACCCATACTAACTTCAACCAGAAGAACTAAATCATCAGCAAACCAACCATATTTTTAATAATTTTAAAATAATAGTAATATGCATTTTAATTTGGTTAATTTAAAAGACTTTAATACTTATGCAATATTATCATCTGAATTATTTTAAGATAATTATTTTAAAAGTCAACAAATTTATCATATATGAAATTGTGATTAAACACTTTGTAAAATATTTTATATTTTTAGCATATAATTTTTTTCTCAATTTAAAATATATTGTATAAAAATAATAATGGAAAATAAGAATTTTGCACATAAATTAATAACTAAGGATAAAAACATAAATTATTATTATTATTATTAAGAGAAAAGAGACACTCTTTACCTCTGTAATTCTCTGCAATAGAGAATTCAAAAATAATTTTATAAAAAAATTCAAAAAAATATCTTATAAAAAGGGATGGATACAAGTTGCAATCAAGTCCATTATTAAATTTAAGCTTAATTATTATTTTAGTCCTTCAATTTGGTGTCTTATTTGTTTTAGTTCCTTAAATTTAAATATTTCTTTCAGTTCTTAAATTTTGAAAATTACTCTTTTTAGTTTCTCCCAACAGCACTTTGTGATGTGGGTTTCAAATGCAAATTTCAGCAACTAAAAAGTAAAACTCACTTAACATGATTTAAAAATTTATTTAAACCTATCATTTAACATTAAAATACACATTTAATTATCAATTGAATCAATCTTAATTAATAATTCTTAGATTTCTTATCCTGAAGTTATTTATACATTTATCAATTCAATAATCAATCTACTCAAAAGATATAAGGTTGATTTTATGGTAAAAGAACAAAGACAAAGATTGTGAATTTGATTTCTCTATTAATAAAAAATTAATAATTAATCAGTAATATTTTTTGAAAAGAAAAAAAAATATCTAACCAATTTTATTTTTGGTTTGGGAAAGGGAATTAGGCCCCATGTATACATGACTGCATAGAAAAAGAAGGTCTAATTTCACAGGCACCTGGAAGGCTTAGAAGCTTTGATTGAAATTCTAACTGTGGTCCAACAACATGCAGACAATTACAAAAATCTCTTGTACTTTCACTGCTACGGCTGGCTTTGGGAAACGCAATAGTTGCTGCATTACAACAATAAGAACTTGGATTGGACTTGACATCAGCCAAATAAGTCCCATAGAAGGCAAGTAATTCTCCATATCCATAGCACGTTTTAGGAAAATAAAGTTGATAACTTGCAGTGAGTGTTGTTACTGCCAAACCATAAGCCATGACAAACATCACAAGAACCAAAATTTTCTTCTCCCTCATTTTATCTTGAATATGAATACAATTAATTGTTTTCAGTATTATGAAGGTTTTACCAACCATTTGTAGCATAATAGTAGTATATATAATCTTGTTCACAAGTTTTATTTTTGAGTATTAATAAAACATAATTATGATTTTTTTTTATAGATCACATATATTTTTCATGAAAAATAATAATGTTCAATAATAATGTTCGAGTCTTGTTTTGGACAACAAACTTTTTTTATGAGTATTTAATACAATTAGATTCAAATTTGAGACATCTTATGACTCTTGTTTATTTCTTTCATTAATAATAATTAATGATAATTTTAAATGTCCTTATTAACTTTCATGTCAATGTTAAATGCTCTTATTCCTTTCATTAATAACAATTAATGACGATTTTAATTGTCCATTGCTTTTTTTATATCATTTATCACTATGTTATGTTGCAATCCAGCCCGGCCATTACTACCTACCTCGTTCCGTTTTACATATCTATCTTTTAAGGCTATTCTGTAGTAGAAATAAAAAATGTAATAATTTTTTTTTTATTCTAATAAAATAATTGTGAGATTTTTTACTTTAATTTTTTTTTTACTTTTTGTTCCACTATTGTATGTGTAAATTAATTAAAGAGAAATATATAAGTGAGGGTATAATTGATAAAAAAAATAATTAATGTGATATTGAACTTAACAAATTACAGATAAATAAAAACAAAAATTATTCAAAAAATTGATAATTAAAAAGAAACAAAGAAAGTATTAAATTTATTAGCTATTCTAACATTTTAAATATACTATAAATTATAGGGAACTATATTGACTTGAAAGACATTATCGTCAACTAAAGGTACTATTAATGTTTTTATTTCCTAATATACAAATATACGTAAAACATTAGGAAAATAAAGCTGACAACTTGCAACGAATGTTGTGATTGTCAAACCATACGTCATGACAAGAGCCAAAAATTTATTCTCCCTCATCTTATATTGAATATGTATACAACTGTTATCAGTATTATAAAGTTTTTATCAACCATTTGTAGCATGATAGTAGAGTGAGTGTGTGTGTGTGTGTGTGTGTGTGTGTGTGTGTGTGTGTGTGTAGAGAGAGAGAGTTGTTCACAAGTTTTATCGGTTATTATTTATTTTGAGTATTAACTATACATAATTATGACTCTTGTTAAATGCTTTTATTCCTTTCATTAATAATAATTAATGACAATTTTAAATGTCCATTGTTTTATTAATATCATTTATTACTATGTTATGTTGCATTCCAGTACATTACTATCTCGTTACTTTTTATTTGTCTTTTAAGATTCTTTTGTAGTAGAAATTAAAAAATGTAATGAATTTTTTATTCTAATAAAATTATTATGAGCTTTTCTATTTTAATTTTTTCTTTTCTTTTCACTCTATAATAAATATATGTGTAAATTAATTAAAGATAAAGAGATAAGTGAGGGTATAATTGATAAGAATCATAATTATAATGGAGACGATATTAAATTTATTAGCTATTCTAACATTTTAAATATACTATAAATATAGGAACTATTGACTTGAAAGAAATTACCGTAAACTAATAAAGGTATTGTTAATTTTTTTATTTCCTAATATACAAATATATGAAAAATTGTGGTCATTATTTAATTTTAAAATTCATATTTAATTATTACTTGACTGATCAATCTTGATTAACCATGATAGATTACTCACCGTGAATTTGTTTATACTTTCACCGGTTCAATAACGACCGGTTTAACCAAAATATTCATAAATCAAATTTATTTTTGGTCTGGGAGAGGGATATTAGGCTCCATATATACATAAATCCATAGAAAAAGAAGGTTTAATCCCACAAGCAGCAGGAAGGCTTGTAAGCTTTGATTTCACAAAATCTAATTGTGGTCCAATAACCCCCAAACAATTACAAAAACCCCTTATACTTTCACTTGTACGGCTGGCTTTAGGAAACGCAATAGTTGCTGCATTACAACAAAAGGAACTTGGATTGTACATCATAACAGCCAAATAAGTCCCACAGATAGAAAATAATGCTTCATACCCATAGCACGTTTTAGGAATATGAAATTCATCACATGCAGTGAATGGTGTTACTGCCAAACCATAAGCCATGATGACAAACATGACAAGAGACAAAATTTTCTTCTCCCCCATTCTTGAATTAGTGTACAACTCTTTTTCAGAATATTAATTATGATGTTTTGATCAACTATCCGTAACATATCAGTACTTATAGAACTATTTTATAAGTTTGATCGGTTTTTCTTTTTTTAATATATAAATACTAATTAATATTCTTAGAATATTTGTTAAAGAATTAAAAAAATTGTATTGAAATATGTAAAATATGTTATTTATAACTTTTTATGCTCTTTCATAAATTTTACAATAATTTTTTTAATCAATACACTAAAAACACTAATTAACGTGACCCTTTTTAATATTAAAGAATTATGACACTTGTTTTTGTTAGTGAGGTAACCTATACTGACTTTTGTGGTCAATGTTAATTGTCCTGACCATATTCTATTAGTAATAATTATGACTAACTTTAAATGTTCATTGACTTATTTTTATCATTTATGATCTGAACAAAACAAAGTACTCCCCTAATATATGAATTTACTTTAGAAAATAAAGGAGCAATAATTATATTTCAAAATTGAAAAAATAAACTATATGTGTGTCCATTGTAAAAAAGAAAAGAAAAACAATATGTGTGTGATCACTCAATTTTTTTCTGATAAAATAATAAAAATATTTAAAAATGAAAAATGTTAAAACGAAGAAAATGCATAAAAATGTTAAAAAAAATGAAATGCAAAATATATTGTTACGGTAATTTCCCTTAGCCCAAGATAAAAGGCTCAATTATCTTATTAATTTGAATATTCAAACTTCTCAACAACCCAATATCTTAACCATCAAAGGATAGAAGACATAACAAATATCACAACAGAAATATATATAACAAATATTATAACCGCCACTTCTAAGTTATTCATATAACCATAACCGAAGATCCCGGCCAAAGATAGTGGGCTTCAACCACCACTCCACCAGTGTCCAGGTCAGTATCCTACAAATCCTACAAATAGTATTCTCCATGGAGAAAGATACGTACACATTCTAGCTCTCTCTTTTCTATACTGCCTGCACGCCATTGGTATTGTAGTGATCCTTTTCCTTGAAGTGTTTCATCATCATAAGCATCCTCGGTGTAAGAGAGAGTTTTGCAAAAAAAAAATAGTATAAAAAAATAAAAGGATTCAAAATGCTCCTTTTGTAGACATGAGGGATTCGAAAGCAAACTAAAGTAAATATTTTTTTTCTTTTTAATTTTTTAATCAATACACTAAAAACACTAATTAGTATGACCCTTTTAATATTAAAGAAACATAATTATGACACTTTTTTTGTTAGTGAGATAACCTATACTGACTTTTGTGGTCAATGTTAATTGTCCTGATCATATTCTATTAGTAACAATTATGAATAACTTTAAATGTTCATTGACTTTTTTTTTTTTATCATTTATGATATGACATGCACCTCGTTCTTGCCTCAATCACTACTTCCTACCTACGACACAACGTACGACGCAACCTTGATATCAAATATATATAAAAGACAAGGAGCAAGAGAGTTGAGTATGATAAACAAGAGGCAAAGCCACATATTTGTTTTTTACTCATCACTCCTCTCACAGACACAACGTTACACAAACAATGAGGGAAACATCACAACCCAACACACACAGCAAAGATACCAAAAGCCACACACTGCACCACTCATTCAAGCAAAGCCGTGATTCTCTCTCCACATTTTTTTATCCATGAAAATCGGTCTCAGAAAATTTACAACAATTCACAACTATTCTCAACCAAACTGAGTTAAACTCTCTTGATGTCTCTTCACATTTAATTTAAACCACCTTGAACAAGTTCCTTTTGTCTGAATATTACTCATTCACTTTTCCTCTTATTACTTTAACACACACAAACATGGCACCTGTGTGGGCTGTGGCATATAAAATGCCATGAACCCACCAGCTTGAGTCCAACGTGCAGAGAGCATAAGCATCCACAAAGGTAAGTATTCTTCTACTTGCTGTGTTTTTGCAGTTGCCACCATATCTACGTTTTTTTCTCCCTCTCGATCTATTTCTTAGAGACGATAGTTGTGGTTGCTGCTGATGTTACTTGGTCTGCGTATTATGGCTTGTGTTCTTATTATATATCTTCGTCCATTTTATGCTATGAGCTTATGAACCCCTATGCATGTGTTTCCTCTTTCTTTTCTTCTTTTTTTGTTAGATTTCTCTAAGCTCTGTCCCCTCGGATACTATATATATATATATATATATATATATATATATATATATATATATATATATATATATATATATATATATATATATATATTGCCTCGGATACCTTGTTTTCCTTTTTCTGTGTTTGTCTTTATATTATTATGGTTAGCTAGCAAGATTAAATTTTTAAGTTGTAACAAAAAAAAAAATTAAGTTTTACGCCGTATTAATAATAATAATAATCCTCATTTTTATAATAAAAAAATAAATCTTTATCAAAGTAAAATAAATATACATAAAATATTAAAGTATATGAGTCATAGTTTTTAAAAAATTTATTTTGAGGAAGATAAATATATTTTAAAAGTTATAAATAATTTGTTTAACTAATTAGAGATAATCAGACTGATTTCATAGGATACTAAAATCTTTTGTAAGCATGTTTGAGTCACGAATCTATTTTTGATTTCAAAAGTTATTTTTAAGGTTTTTTAAAATATTTTTCTAAAATAAATATTAATGATGACTCTTTGATTTTAAAAACATATATTTTCTAAAATAAATATTGACACTTTTTTGAATAATAATAATAATAATTGTGTTTGATTTTGTACATAATAAAATAAAATGACTTTGAAGAACGTCTTATATGTATAGAAAATAATTAACTAAATCATTTTCTTATATAATTAAAAATAATATAATAAAAATGAAATTTTCAATAAAAAAAAAATAGGAAATTTAGTACGTGAACATTTTCTTAATCTTAAAAGTTTGGGAACATAAGTGATGAGAACTTGATATGTTCAAATTTCCTCCTTAATGAATACTACTATTATTTATTTATTTATTAGTATCATTAAGAATAATAATTACAATATTTTCATCTATAGTAAAATCATTTGACAATAAATTAATAATAGTATCATCGCACAATTTTAAATATTAAGTATAGTTATGTTTTGTGAAATTAGTTGAAAAAATTGACTAAAAACTGAAAAGTTAATTGAAAATTAAAAGTTTACGATTGATAGTTAAAAATTGAAAAATTGACTTATTTAATCGTGTAATCAAATTAAAATGCATTGAATGGTCATTCAATAAACAAAATTTGTATTATGATGGTGATAATTAATCCCATGCATTAATTTAAAAGGCGATTCCTATTTTTTTTCATTTATTTCATTTAACTGTGATTCTAACAAACTGATCTGTGTATTTGAACGATCAATTTATTTATTATAAAATGCTTAATTTATGTCCATCGCATTAATTATGAAACGTTACATTTTCATATAAAAGTAAAATAAAAATAAAAAATTAATTTAGGAGCTAGTTTGTTTTGTTTATGTTCTTTTCTTTCTCACTAATAAAAAAATTTGTGATACATAAAAAAAATATTAGATCTTATTTTAAATACGGATATTTAAGTTATGATTTTTTATAGTTACATCTCTTTTTCGTTAAGAAAAAAATATTATAATTATTATCATTTTTATTTTCATATAAAAATAAAGTAAAACTAATTAGTTTAGACGTGAGGTCTTGTTAATCCTACTCTATTAAATTGGGATTTTTGAGTTGTGACAGTTTGATAATTCCAACTTTTTTTGGTACGAACAAGTTCTTATGATTAATATATATCATTGTTATTTTCTTATAAAAATTATTGATTTAGACATGATATCATATTCATCTTGCAATTCCGGTTGCGATAGGAGGGGTATGTGTGTGTGTGTGTGTATTTTGCTTGTTTTATCAGAACAAAAAATAAATAAATTTTAGAGATAGAAAAATCGGAAAAATATTTTTGAAATCAAAATCCATTCATTTAACATGAACTAAAAACTTGATTAAAAAACAGAAACTAAAAACATATTCAACCTTATTATCTAATATTAAAATACACGTTTAATTATCACTTGACTCAATCTTAATTAACCATGGTATGATTACTTACTATTTCTCATAAAAAAAAAAATAACTTAACTACTGTTGCAAACAATTACAAAATTTCTTGTACTTTCCCTGCTATGGCTGGCTTTGGGAAACGCAATAGTTGCTGCTCTACAACAATAAGTACTTGGATTGGAATTGACAACAGCAAATTAAGTCCCACAGAACGAAAGTAAAGCTTCATAGCCATAGCACGTTTTAGAAATATGAACTTGATCAATGATCACATGCAGTGAATGTTGTTACTGCCAAACTATAAGCCATCACAAGCATCACAAGAGCAAAAATTTTCTTCTCCCCCATCTTCTCTTGAATATGTATGCAACTTTGTTTTCAGTATTATGACGTTTTGATCGACCATTAGTAACATATATATCAGTACATATAGGCCTAATTCTGAGTTTTATCATTTTTTGTTTTTTGAATATTAAAGAAACATTATTATGACTCTTTATTTTTAGAGAGGTCGGTAAGCTATTGACTTCATGGTCAATGTTAATTGTCCGGCCCAAATTCTATTTGTAGTAACTAATGACTAACTTTAAATGTTCATTGACTTTTTTTATCATTTATGATATGATTTTTATGTGAATATTTATGATATGAATAAATCAAACTATTTGTTAAAATATCACTTTATATAGGTTGTTTAAAAAAAGAATTACTTCAGAAAATAAAAGAGCAATCATTATATTTTAAAATTGAGAAAAATAGGTACCCGCTAAATTAAAACATAGGATCAAAAAGGGATCACACTTAAATTAAACATTATATATTTTTAAGGGAAAATTTTGAACAAAACAAAGCATCACACTTTAAAAGATTTGATGTATCCCCAATGAATATAATTTAGTTGGTAACACACATTGAATTTGTGGAAAAAAATTTGAGTTTAATATCCACAAAATACACTCTTAATTGAAAAGAAACGATCAATTTTTAACCGAGTACTAATCCATTGAAACTCACAAAATTTTATTATTTTTAATCAATTTCAATCAATAAATGAGAATATTTTCGTAAGAGTCTCAAAGAGTGTTTATCTTTGTATCTAATAAAATAAAATCTGATAAAAAATATAATAAATTAAAATGACCTTGAAGTACATCTCATAGGAATAGAAATTAACTAAATCATTTTCTTATATATAACTAGCTTAGAACATTTTCAATGAGGGGATTTTAAAGGGTTTCTTTTTAAGTAAAGAAATTATTTTTTTATATTTTTTTCATTGGAATAAATATATGTGACAAAAAGAATTTTTTAATATTTGTGTATGAATTTCTTATCATGACATGACATTTTAAGGACTACAAAAAATAACTTAAGAAACTCACTTAAAAAGTTTTCATTGGAGATGTTCTTAGCATATGGTACAAGAGTATTAAATTCACATTTATAATTTATAGAAGTAATTTTTTAGAATATTTTGAAATTTTAGTATATCATTAATTATTTAGTTTAAATTTTTAAAAAATGTATAGAAAGGTATTCGAGAACGAAGCATATTATATGAGAAAAATGGAAACTTTTATTCTTATGTGGAATCTTAATTTACGAAAATTCCAGAAAGTGATCATTAACAGGAAAAATATTTTACATCCAAAAAGAGGGAAAATATTTCAAATTTTAATTTAATACGTTACTTTGTTTAGAATATATTTATTAATTTTATTTTATATTTATTAATTATACATAACTGTTGTGTTAATTATGATAACTACATGATTTTTATGATTTAAACATTCAAATTGATATTTGATTCAAATTCATATCATATTAAAGAAAATGTCAAAAAGACAGCATTAATTTAAAATATTTTCTATTATTATAATTTTTATAAAAATTGTCTATATATTTAAGTTACATGTAAATGCAAACATATTTATAAAGTGATTATTTTTTAAAAAGATATTTTTATTGTATATTAAAATTGATAATTATTGTGTT
>PYAF01005492.1:117458-132456 GCA_007407185.1 Glycine tomentella
TTGCATCACAAGACTTGTGGATTTGGCATGCATTTTTTGGCACCGCGGGTTCAAATAATGACATTACTGTGTTAAATGGATCTAATGTGTTTGATGAAGTTTTGTCGGCACGTGCTCCCGCAGTGCAATACACAGTGAATAGAACCCAATATAATATGGGATACTATTTAGCCGATGGTATTTATCCAGACTATGCTACTTTTGTGAAGACCATCTCAATGCCACAAGGAGAAAAAAGAAAATTATTTGCTCAACGGCAAGAATCGGCAAGAAAAGATGTAGAACGGGCGTTCGGAGTGCTCCAATCTCGATTCGCAATTATACGTGGTCCGTCACGTTTTTGGGATATTGCTAAAATGAAAAATATCATTTATGCATGTATCATATTGCATAACATGATTGTCGAGGACGAACGTGATACATATCAAAGTAATATTGATTACGATAATGTAGGTAACAACACGTCAACATTCGAAGTATCTTCAGGTGCTCACCCTAGTATCAGATCAACATACCTTTAAAGGAGAGCAGATGTTCACGACAAACAAAAACACCGACAACTCCAAGCAGATTTAGTTGAACACATTTGGGAATGTTTCGGAAACGAAAATAATAATAACTAAATTTATGTAATTTTTTTTTAGGTCTAGATTTTTTATTTATTTCGATGTTGTAGTGTTTAATTATTTATTATTATGTAAAATTTTATTTTATATTGTTACGCATTTCGTTTTATTTATTTTAATTTATATTTATGAAAATTGAAAAAATGTTAAGTTTTGTTAAAAAAATATAAATATGTGGATTTTTTTGAGTTCTTTATGATTTCTTGCATTGGAGCAAAATATTGAGTGGGTTCCTTAGCTGTGACATGGCACTGTGGGGACCACAAAAAGTGCTACGGGGACCACAAAAAGTTGCTTAAGAAACTCAAAAACTCAAATGGATTTCTTGCATTGGAGATGCTCTTAGACTCACATCATGAGGTTTCCGTAGGCAAGAATATTGCCTTGTAGTTCCACTTTGGGTTACATTTCCCTCATTGCTTGAAATTCATATGGATCCCAATGGTTTGGGAATGAAATCCACAAAATGGAAAATAAGAGCCATGTGAATTTTTTACCAAAAAATTAGATATGCATAAATTGAAATAATAATTTCTAATTTATTTCATTTATTTCTGTATTCTTTTTCATATGTTAAAGACGCATAAATTGAAATAATAATTCTTCTTAATTTGTTTCATTCATTTCTTCATTCTCTTTCATATATTTTCTATCAACGTTCTTATATACATAAGAGCATTTCAACAACCTCCTAATAATACAAAATAATAACAAATTGATCTAATCTTAATTCCTATTTAAATATAATAATAAAAAACTATAACAACCTAACAAATCCTAATAATAATTTAAAATTTAAATTACACAATTCAACAAGTTGATGCTCAAGGCATTGAAAACTAAGAAAAAACTCAAAAAAGAAAATACATTATGACACTTCCCACAAACCAATACCTAAATCAAACTTTTGATAAAACATCAACAAAGAAAACAATCAATCACATGCACGACATTTGAGAGAGGATCATTTAGTTCTTTCTATCATACTATCAATTATATATAAAAATTGAAAATTCCCACCCACTAGTACAAAAGAATTTGGAGAAAATACCATGCACTTCTCGCCAACAACAACCAACTCGTTTGAGTCAGTTGGCGAGTCACGATCCACCATGGTGACTCGACTTTCAGGGTCACCATCTAGAACCACGCAATCATCATCATAATCATCCACGTTTGGCGTCAATATCCAAGAAGATTTTAACTTGCGTTGAGGTTTGTTCGCCTTGTGCAACACAACAACCTAGTTCGATTAAGGGGAGGAGAGTGTTCCCCCTTAAATTTTTCCATTAAAATATTAATATACCATTAGCACTTGTTTGTAGTGCTTATTAATTATTTTCAGTGCTTATTAATTATTTTTATTTGTAATTCATACATTAGCACTTGTTTATAAGGTGATTAAAATCCTTATTCTTCATTGAAATGAGAAGTACATGTTAACCATATGCATTTTATAGAAATATTTTAGTCTATATTGTAACAGCTCATGTTCAAAGATCTCAAACTCAATACTTATATCTAAACTAACTCTCATGTTGTCATCATAACATTTTGAAATCTCATTACAAGTTACAATAAACTTCTTTCATTGTTCTATTCAATCCAGAACAGTAATTTGGTCTGGCTATTTCCTTTAGATTATGGTTTATAATTATTTATTCCTTTAAATTTTCTTTACAAAAAATTTTTGGAACGCTGTCCCCGAATTCCTGTCACTAAATGCGCGAACATAAATAAATTTTTTTGGATCTGCCATTAATGTCTCCTTGATTATTTTTCTGAATCCCTCACTACTTCCAAACACACTACTTCCTCTTCGTCCAAACTCACATCCAACACAACCGTCATGGGTTCCATGCTAGGAAAGGTATCGAACAGAGTTCGAGTACACGAAAAAAGATCGAGTTTTTGGAGCAGTGGGGTTGAACACATACGAGTGCCAGAGGAAATATGCTGAGAATTTAAAAAGAGAATGAAGGGCCACAAAAGTTTAGTTTGTTGCTAAGTGAGAAAATCACGCAAAGGTCAAATACTAAAATAATGAAAATTTTATTTAATTTATGACCGAAGAATAAAGAAAGATGTTGGTGGGAATTTCAGGAGGTAATTTCGTTTTTCTTTTTCTTTTGTAGCGTGTGTAATTTCATTTTTTTTTTCAATTTATATTATTTTTTAATTATAGTAGCAAAAGTGTTTATATTAAATTACTCAATCAAATTATTAAATATTAAATATACCTTTAATTTGGTCAAAGTAATCTGCAAGTTAGTCAACAAAATCTATAAACTTCCAAATCAGGATTTTATAATAACTTGCGGTAATATTATTACTCCCTCTTTGCAACAAAAAAGAAAACTATTAATCTCTCTATCCTACAACGATTAAAGTTTAAGACTTTTTCACACCTGATTATTAAAATAATATTTATTAGGAAATAATTTGACTAAAATATCATTATTCTCTTTCTTAATTTTAATAAATATATTATTAAATCTTTCAATACAAAAACATTTATTAAAAGATCAAATTAAAAAGTAAAACATCAGTCAATTTACTTATAATAAAAAAACTAAAATTGTAGTCACTTTTAAACAGAGACAATAGAATGAATAACGGTCGATGTTACCTTAAATACTAATTAATTACATCTATTACCTTAAATTAAGTTTTTGTTAAATAATACAATACTATTTTATTCTATTTTATTTTTAATTCATAAAATATATAATTGTAGTTACTAGGTTAAATTTTACAAGTATTTTTCATGATTTAAATATTCAAATAATAAAACAAGTATATATTTCCTATAATTTAAACAATATATAAGAATATATAGTATTCTTCTTGTTACAGAACATAGAATTACAAGCATATCTTGGAAGAAGAAAAAAATTAAGAGTGATTTTCTTTTAATATTTTTATGATTGAAATGACATGGATATTTTATATATATGTTTCAGTGATATGCTAAAGTGGGCAAAGATTTTTAAAAAAGTTTTTTGACAAGTTTACCGTTTCTAACAAATGGCACGATAAAGGCCATATTTCAAGCGCCATCTTTTGGCAATAGTGTCATCAACATTGGAGATCACAGGGATTAGTTTGCAAATATTATGAGGGACAACATGTCATCAAAATACCACATCCCATTTTCCATGATGAATAAAGATCTAATTACAACTCCTATGGAATGCAAAGCTAATAAGACGATAGCTGAGGGACGTGAATATCTAAACAAAATAATTACCAAAATAAGCTATCTACTATCAACAGGGGCACACAATTGTAACGTGTTTTAAGTTTTAACTGT
The DNA here is from genome assembly GCA_007407185.1 of Glycine tomentella. NCBI lineage: Eukaryota > Viridiplantae > Streptophyta > Magnoliopsida > Fabales > Fabaceae > Glycine > Glycine tomentella. The sequence continues at coordinate 121,398 of PYAF01005492.1, forward strand.
TGAGGTGATTCAAACATAAATCTCTTTTAAGGGAAAATTTTCACTGCTGTTTCTTCTTGAAAATATAAAATTCGTGATATAGATTCAATAGACTTGGAAGAATTGGATATGATACTCCATTTAAATCAAGAGTTCAGTCATTCTACTTATAATGTGGAAATGCACTTTAAGCTAGCATATAATGATACTCATTGATCATACAACATCTTGATCATTGAGTTAATTATCCCACACACAAACTGAAATTGCTGTAACTCTTGGTTTTTCTTAAATTTAAGTTCATCAAAACTAAGTATGTCATCCTGGAATCTAAGGGTCATCGATTACGATTCAAAATTCTGAACAAAAAATTCATATTATAAGAAGGGATTTTGCATCAAATATTGCATTTAGCGTCATTGAGAGTCGTCAAATATCCTATCAAGATTTAAAATATCAAATTAAAGAATTGAATTCATGTTGCAATTGAATTGTATTAAGGGACACCAAATCCAATACAAAATTATGGGCAAAATTTCACATTATAGTTTCGATTAGGATCATAGAGGTCATTTGGATTGTCAAGAGTCACATTTCAATTTGGATTAAGTTCATAGATAGAGGGTCACTACTAGTCATAAAAACCAAAAAAATTGTTCAAAATTCCACCTTACAATTATGATTAGGTTCACCAGTTGGTTGGATCACTGAAAATCAATTTTGAATTCATAGCAAATTCAAAAAATTTTCAAAATTATGAACAAATTTCATATAGTTTTGATTAGAGTTATTGAAGGTCAATATTTTGAATTCATCAAGAATTCCAACTTTTCTTCAAAATTATAAACAAAAGTTTATGTCATAATTTCGATTAGGAACTCCAGATTCATTCTTGAATTCACAAAGAATTCCAAATTTTGTTCAAAATTATGGAAAAAGTTCAAATCATAGGTCCAATTAGGGCCTCTAAATGTCATTCACAAAGAATTCTAACATTCTATTCAAAATTATGAACAATAATTCACATCATAACTCCAATTAGGGTTACTTATGATCATTTTTTAATTTACAAAGAATTCTAAAATCTGTTCAAAATTATGAACAAATATTCAAATCATAGCTTCAAATACGATCAAAGACATCATTCTTGAATTCATAAAGAATTTTAAATTCTATTCAAAATTATGAATAAAAGTTAAAATCATAACTCCAATTAGGATCACCAAGGATCATTAGGGTTTCCAAGGATCACTTTTATACAAATTTTTGAAATAAAGAATTTGTCTAACCACAAAATTTAGAGTCATTCTGTCGCTCATGAAAAATTGAGTGTTCTTGAATAATCAACAAGGAAAAAATAGTATATTACTATCGCAAACGAAAAAATTGCTATAAAACAGTTGTGCCAAACATGATGTTACGACATACTGACGTTTGCGCAACGAAGACAATGTTTTCCCCAAATCAAATTATAAAGAAATTCAAAGATAATAGAACCAGAGAGAGTGGGCTTGATATATCACTAAGAACCCAAATTCAAAAAGATCACATGAAAAATTTCGACCAGCGCACCGTTGTTTCTTGCTTAGGTTCACTCTCTCTTTCTCTCTAGTCTCTATCGAACGATACAAACCCAAAGTGAAAGAAATGGAAAGAGAACGAGAGAGACAAAGGGTCGAAAAGATCGCAAGAACCCAAATTCGAACAAGCACATAATTGATTATTGCTTAGGTTTACACTCTCTTTCTCTTTATTCTCTATCGAATGCTAACGCCTAGTCTGTATTAGTGTAATCTTTTTATTAAGATAAATGATAATAGGGTGAGCCCGTGTGTACCTATATGGGCTTGAGTGTGTCGTACAGGCTCATTTATAACTTTATGCGCCGACAGCTCACGCGCCGGGAGAAAGTTGCCGCAGTGCGTAGGGGTGGCTGCTCCGGTGGAGAACGGTGCGGTGTCCACCGGTGAAGGGGAGGGAGGGGAAGATGGGTTGAAGTTTCGCATTTGAGATAAGAGATGGAGTGGGTTTGGAAGGTTTCATGGAAGCTTCTGTTTCGGCAAATTCTCTTGGGGATCAAAGACGGAAGGTTCTTCTTGGGCTCCTTCTGCTGCATCGAGAAGCAAGACAACAACATTCTCCTCATGTTTCGATATTAAAACGAAAAAGAATATATGCTATTGAAATTACACTAGTTGGTTCTATATTTTGTTGCTTGCTTGCTTTGTTCCTCCTTTGAATCGTTGTGTAATTGAGATGCTGAAATGAATTGGATCTATCAATCAATGTGAGTGAGAATTGGTGAATTTGAAGAGAAAAAAAAAATCGGGAATGGGATCTATCAGTTCCATGTTTGTGAGGAACTTGTGAATTTAATAAATTTCTTTGGATTCACCATAAAGATGTATTGTATTAGTTCTGAATTTGATCTTGGATTAATTCTATTAGTGTTTATTTGGATTGTTGAATGATGAATGATTGTTGGAAGTTGAAATAGGAAAGATTGGTTTGAACTTGTTATTGCTGAAATTATCTTTTTTCCATGAAGTTGAATTTGATTTGAACTTGAACTTGTTCTTTGCTGCAATTTTTTTTTTCCAGATCCGTGTCCAGAAAGAAGATAAGGATTTTAGACAAAAAAAAAAAAAAAAAATCATTAAAAGACATACCCGAGTGCCCAACACATTATATGTTGGAAATTGGAATGAAGGGATTAGGGGTGCAAGTGTAACTAATAGCCAAAAGTCAAGGATTATTCATGTAAGGTCAAATAAATAAAAAAAGACGTGTATGTGTAATTAGAATAAAATTGAGGGGTATCTTTGTAATTTGTTATTATTATTAGTAGTACAAGAATAATTTTAAAAAGCTAATAATTTATTAGTTTTTCTAAGAAACAACTCTCATGAAAAGTGAAATTAATGATAGAAAAATTGAAATAGCTGATTTTAATTAAGAGTTTTAAAATAAGAGGAAATATTTATTGAAAAAACCTCCTTGATTTATTTTTTCCTTTATTGTACTTAAAAAAATTAATAAAAACTTTTATTTTACAATGTAAATATTTGATATCTTTTGAGAAGTACACATAGGCTGATAAAAATTGTGCATGCCCTTATTTTTATTTTACAAAAATTACTCATTTGATTCCTTTAATTACATAAATTTTACTTTTTTAGTCCCTGTACTTAAAATAATTTATTTTAGTCCCTAATCAAACATTTTTAGATTTTTTTCTCGTTAACATTTCACACAATTTACCTTTTCATCTTTGTCATTTTGTAAAGCTAGGGACCAAAAAGAACCAAAAGTGTTGTATAAGAATAACAAAAGGATAATTTTCAAGTGTAAAAACTTAGTATAATTATAAGGACTAAATGAATAAGTTTTCCTTTTTCTTTTTAAATTGTTTGTATGACAAATTTTCAAACTAAATTTAAATTAATGGATATTGTAACTTTTTTTAGTTATTATGCATAGATTTTTTTTCTTGAACACTTATTTATTGTTCTTGAAATTTAACACATACATTTCATATACACTTTGTTATATATATAAAAAAATATCTTTTAATTTTAAGATTATAAGTGAATAAACCTACCAGTTGTTCAAAAAGTAAATTTGAAACTTTGATAAGATAATATTGAACAAATTTCTATGAAACAATCTCAATAATATGTACCTTTTATGAGTTACGATGATCTATAAGAGGAAGAGAAATTCATAACTTGCACCCAATTAATAAAATTAAGCTAATGTGTTCATCCAATAACCAAAGTCCAATAATCAGGCTCCAAAAGTATATGGCAAGAACCTTCTAATGGAGGATAAACTTCATTGCAGTCACAACCAAAAATTTATTAAAGGTAACAATCTTTACAATATTTATCCTGATAAACATTTCTCATGCCACTTCATGTAAGTAAAAAAATATGATATAATAGAGAATGATCATTTAAATAGACCTAAGGTACTACCTCAAATTTTTACCCTCTACTCATATTTTGTATTTGAGCATCAAAACCTTTATAGATGCACCACTAATTCAATTTGTGAGAAAGTAGAGATTTTGTCCAAATATTATTTTTTGACAAACAAAATATTCTTATGTCAAAAGTCAAATATTAATCATATGAGATACTGAAATTTATTTTAAGAGTTAATCTCTCTCAATAAATATTTTTTTCAAATACATGAGTAAGAAATCAAACTCTTAATTATATGTTTAATAGACCGAGTTATCTATCAATCATATCATATCTTATTTTGTTGGTTTGGTCCAAATATTATACTCCCAAAGATAGGTGCAAAACATAGTATAATAAATCATAGATTTTCTGATCTTATTTTTATCTTTTCTTAACTTCGAAGATTTAAATAGTTTATCACACCCAAAAAAATAAAAATCCTTTATTATCATGCACATGCAGTGGCCATAATACTTGGTCCGATGAATTAATTAAAGTTGGGTTGCGTGCTCGGGGATTTCTAAAACAGCCCCGACAAGTTTGGCAAAACTGGGAAACAAATGGAGCAGTGTGCGATCACAATTAATGCAAGTTGAGGGTCATCCTCGTAAATATATTCTCCTATGTTAGTATTATGTTATGTTATTGACTTATTGTTATGTGTTTTTATTGACATGACACGAGTAGTTTTTTTTTTTTTTTCATTCTCTGTTTTTTGTTTAAATTCCAATGGTTCTTTCTTTCATCCTCCACTAACTTAACCGTCTCCTTCCTTTCTCTTCCATTTTCTATATTTAGCAGCTCTTCTCTCTCTCCCTTCTCTCTCGCTCTGTTCTGTCTAGGACAAGGACCGAGCCTCAGGAGCCACGAAAACACAGGTACATGCGTGTTTGTCACACCAAAAACACCTGCAATATTGATTCTGCCTTTTGAATTTCCATGCATTTACTCACTCTTGTTTCCGTTACAAGCAATATGGAGGTTTATGCTTTTGATTTGCCTCTTTCATTCTGCGCATTCTTTTGCCATTCATGAGAATATTGGTAGTTCCATCATTAATGAGAATAATACTGTTCTTTGTTTTAGAACCAGGCTGGTGCCCATTATTGTTCGGGTGAAAAAGTTTGAAAGAAAAAAAATTAAAAGGTGGAATCTACCTGCCCAGAAGAATCACACGAATCTTTGGTCGTTAAGTCGTATAAAAAAAAGTTTGTTTTTATTTTTTTTTTTGAGAAAGGAGGATCCCTGGAATAATTTTGGTGGTAATTTCCATCTGGGGTCTTCTCATTGGAATCAGAATGTGGTAGAATCATCAAATTCAGTGGAATGATCCAAAAGGTTGGTGGTAGAGAAATGGTGTGGAGGGTGCAATTGATTATTGAACTGAAAATTGAGAGCATGATGAGCTAGGTGCATATCAATATGGACTCAAAAGAAGAGGCTGAACCTCATGAGGATAGGCCCACATCACCAATGGGGGTCCTGCAGCAGTTATCTGAGGGGGCATTCAGAGTTGCTGGGGAAGCATTTCATAATATGTATTCTGGTGGTGGGTCAAGCAAAGCACAAATGGGGCCTGGTGCACATAGACGAAGTCAAAGTGAACTTGTTACTAGAAGAGTTGAGCGTACTAATAGCTTTCAGAAATTAAGATCTCATGTGCATAAGGCTTGGCGGTGGGGTGGCAGATTCCGCGAAGAAGTTTCCCCGGCGAGTTTCAACCCTGAGGTCATGGCGAACCAGAAACGGCAGTGGTATCAGCTTCATCCTAGAACTCTGGTATTCAATTTTTAGAATCCCTTCATGTGCTATATTTACTTTTAAAAATATTCCTTGCCTGACTGATCTGCAAATAGTAAAGGTATTTAATTTAGTTATGTTCTATATTGAACAATACAGTAGTACAGTGCTATCAATGATGATAAATTTCAATAACTCGTGTTACTTCATGTTTCACCTCAGATTAGAAAATCAGTTTCCTCCCTTCAATTACTTGTTCTTCATTGTTTAATCAACAAAATCTACTACTTGGTTTAGACAACTTCTTTGTCCTCTAGGAAATTTAACTATACTTTGAATTCTTTTGCATGTTTTCAAAAAATATAATATTTCTGCATGCAATCTTTTGATGTCAATTATTTATCGCCTAAAGGAATTGGTAGCAGTTGTCTCTCTATATAATGTAGCCCTATCAGAAAGAAATTAGAGCATGAGCATTGAGCCATCGAGGGTTTTGATTGTTCTTATATTCGTATACTTAACCATGCCATACTGGTTTATGAGTAATGGCTATACTGTTAATGCTAAAAGTTATTTTGAAGGTTCTTCATGTAGACTTGGAATGTTAACAATGATGCATTATTGCATTAACTTTTAGAAGGTGTCTTTGTGTACCATACACATATTTGTCAGAAATGTAAGCTTATCATTTTGTATAAGTAAGCCACTGTGAATACTACTGTAGGGTTGTGTACATTATAAGGAGCCAACATCGCTCTTTGAACATTTTGTGATTGTGGGGCTGCATCCAGATGCTAATTTGGAAGATGTGGAGCATGCATTTGCACGAAGGAAAAAGTGGGAAAAGGAAAAACCTGAATTTCTAGATTACAAAATGTTACAGCAACAAAGGCCACCAGAACCAACTTTGGAACCTCAGGTTTGTTAGATATCAATAACACATTCATTTTATTAAGCAATAGCTTTATCCCACTGGATGAGGTCATCCGCATGGGTCACATGTTGATGCCATTAGGCTCAGTCAAAAACCAAAATTTTAAGAATATTATTTACCATGAGATTCCTTTCGACATGTACATTTGTTTTGAAAAGGAAATCTTATGAGAGAAAAGAAAGAAGGTTAAATTATTTTTTGGTCCTCTGATGTATTTTTTATGTTCGATTTGATCCTCATTTTTTTCGGGTTCAATTTAGTCCTCTAATTTTTTTTTTCAATATGGTCCTCTAATTTTAAAATCAGTTCAATTTGGTCCCACCATCTAAATTAATTTAAGTGGTCCTGCCGTCTAAATTTGGTCCTACCATCTAAATGTGCATTTCGTGGCGGTTTAAAACTGTCACTAAGTGGTTTTAAGCAGTCACAAAGTGCGGTTTTTTAATATTGTTGGTCCAATTTAGAAACCAAGATCAAATTGAATCGATTTTAAAAATTAGAGGACCAAATTGAATCCCAAAAAATTAGAGGATCAAATCTAACTTAAAAAATAAATTAGTGGACCAATAAACTAATTTAACCAAGAAAGAAAGTACAATTAAGGGAAGGATAAAGTATCATCCAAAACAGAGGAAATAGAAGGAAACATAGCATAAAAGAGATAACTGACTGTCCAGTCTCTCTGCATATCAGAAACAGAATATTATATCTGTATTTTGATGGTGAACAGGAATTATTTGAGTGACCATACAAATAATCAATGCAATTAAATAATTTTATCGTAAAATTTCCTAGCAAACAAACTGTAACTGACTCCTCCTTATTTATATTTACAATTTAGTTTATTGCTATGGATCGGTAGCTTCTTTGTAGCTGATAGTGATACCTTTTTGCAAACATGCAGTTACTGTTCAAATATCCTCCTGCAAAGAAACTAACAATGCTTACGAAGGATTTAGCTCCCTTTTGCTTTCCTGAAGGTGTTAAGGTCTGTTGATGCTATGTTACATACTCAGAGCTGTCAATTTTTTTCTCCTTTTTAAATGCTACCTTACAATTGTTTGCTATAGCTTTCCATTGTTTGCATTTGGAGCTACTAAATTGGCCCTACTAAATTGTTTGCTATAGCATGTTGCTCTTGCCCTTTCCATGATATATAAATTACTATTTGATTTCTCAATGAATAATTGTTTGATTTATCTTGGAGTTACAAATTTCTGTTATCTTTTTTATCATTACATTGCAACATATGAACTTAATCTATATCATTCCCATATGTGACATAGTAAGAGCAACTTAAACAGTAATTGCTTATTCAATATTATGATAATATGGCAAGGAAGAGGCAAGGAAATTTAAGATGCAGTTGCCTTCACAAGCAACATTGCTTAGCAAGTTTAAAGTTGAAAAGTGGGGTCATCATAGGTTTAGCTTATTAGGATTGACTGATATTATTGCCTTTAATTTATATGATTTCTTAATGGTAATAAAATTTTTCCATCTTTTATTTTTGGTAGAATTTGGCATTTTGTTACTAAGATAAAAATAACAGTTTTGATAAAACAATGGGTCTAGTTAAGTTATAAAATCTGATTTCCCACTAACTGTTTCATTTGTTTAAGTGCTGATTTACAGGCATGGCTGTTGGAGAGGACTCCATCTCTAAGTGAACTAAATGAACTTGTCTATGGACAGGTATGCCACATCGATCTCAGTTCTTTTTCATGAAAAAATATGTTTTTGCTCTTTTACAAGCCAGTTAAAGCAATTTATCATCTAGTGTTTTAGATAATAAATTCATACTATGTAAGCATAACTTATTACTTAGTCTAAGTGCTATGGCATGCATATGTAGAGAAATATTGACAAGGTCTACATTTTATGGTCTTTCATTTTTGTTGCAAAGAAGCCTTGACTCAATCCAATTTTTATTGTATAATTAACCTTCCATTGAGCACTTAACACCTTTGCAACCAAAGATAATATTTATTCTTTTTTTTTTTTTTTTGTTGCTGCTATTCTCTACAGGAGCATTTAGGAAAAGATGATCTTTCATTTGTCTTTACAATCAAGGTAATTTTTATATTGATATCATCTATCGACGTTAGTCTGTTAGCTTGATATGGTTAGTGATTGTTCTTTTGAACTCTTATTTGACTTACCTGTACCCTGGTTCACTTATGCTAAATCAGATTATGCCAGATTCTGTGTCTTTGTAAAGTCCCAGCATATTATTATTTTTAATTTCTTTTTTATGAATTGTAGAGTGAACCATGGGGGAGGGGGTAACTTATCTTACAGTATATATTTTTCTTAGCTACTTAGTATTTTTCTGTGAGATAAAACTTCAGAAGTATGTGCCTAACAATTGTCTCGACAGTTCAGAACATTTAAGATGTTAAAGAGTGTTATAAATCAAGCTGCGAGTGAGAACAGGAGAACCAAAAATAAACTTTTAATTGTAACATGGTCTCTTATGGACAAACAAATAGGGCCTGAAAGCATGGAATAAACATAAATTTATTGCATACCTTACTTCTCATTTATTTCTTACAGTAATGATTGCTGAAATGTGTATCTTGATGTCTTTCTTGATCAGGCAGCTGACAATACAACACTTTATGGAGTTTGCTTACATGTGCCTGAAATTGTTCAGAGGCCCCCTGGTATCTTAGGCATATCATCTCCTTTTTCTCATCCCTCTGGGGCATGCAGCCGTTTTCTGGTTTCTGCACCTCGCTGTTACTGTCTTCTGACTAGAGTTCCTTTCTTTGAGTTACACTTTGAGATGTTAAACAGGTTAGCATTATTGGCATGTACGGACTTACTTTTCAGGGCAAAGACATACTTAATATCCTTTGGTTTTCCCTAGATCCTGTAGAATTTATTATGCCTTACTTGGATGCAGTCTCATTGCACAAGAGCGCTTGAATCGGATAACTCAGTTTATAAATGAGGTGACTCTCACTGGAAGCACTCCATCAACACCCAAACTAGGTGATCAAATGAGTTCAAATGCTAACTCTCCGGATAGGGAGTCATTTAGTGACTGGATGGATTGTGCAATACCCCTTGATGGTGCAGCTATTATTACTGCTGCTGCTGCGGGGATTATATCTGATGATGAAATCATACATTTATCACCTAAAATATGGGATTCTCACTGTCAATCTCCTGTAAGTGTGACTGCCAGTGATGCTTCAGATTATTGGCAGGTTAGGGATGTAGACAAGGATGGCAGGAAGAATCTGCAAGATCATGATAATTGTGCTTTTGGGGCACCTGAAACTCTTGGTTCTATAGAAAGAATGCATGGAATTTGTGAAAATGACCAAGTTTCTCCGAAAGTTGGAACACCTTTTTCTGCTCGGAGTCGTGTCTTGGAGCGTCTTGCAAGTTCCGAATCACTTTTCAGGTAATAAATTTATAATAACAATATTCATCTCAATTTTACTTTTGGATAGACTTCATCACTTTTTTTCCGTTAATTTATTGTGCTACATTTATAGCAATTATGGAGCAAAACTTTTTCAGTTTTGATATAGTTCATCTATCTGTCTATTTTGTTGGTGTGTTTTTCTTCTTGTTCTTTTTTTGACATTTAATGTTTACTTCTTATTCAATTTCAATACCATATTGTTTTTATTGGCAGTCCAGTTAGAAGCATGGCATCAGAAGATGAGGACGATTTTTTCTCAAACAATGAAAGAGATTACGGGGACGAATTGTTAATGGAATGGGCCATGGTTAGTGTAAAATGGTTGTCCATTGTTTTGCGTTGATTAAATTGAGGTGATGCTTAATTGGCATTTTACAAGTTATCTTTTTTTGTGAATGGATTTGATAGGAGAATAAGAATGATTTGCTACAGATAGTGTGTAGATATCATGCTGAACCTATTCCACCTCGAGGAAGTGAATTAGTCTTCCACCCTCTTGAACATCTACAAGCTATTCAGTACATACGACATTCAGTCGCTTCTCTTGACTTCGGCGATGATTGTTCAAATTGTTCAGAACCAGCTCAGGTAATTAATTGATTTTTAACACAATACTTATCCAAAAAATATGTGCACTCCTTACAGCTATACTTGGTAAAAGGACAATGCAAAGCTGGCAGCTGCTGAGGAAGCCCTGTCATTATCAGTATGGACAATGGCAACTACTTGTCGAGTTCTGTCCCTTGATAGTGTAAGCACATATTCCAGTTGACATTCAACAATGTTAATGTTTGTATGAACGCACAAGTTCTTTATAAAAACTATTCTTAGAAACCATTTCCTGCAAGCAGAAAATCTTTTAAAACTATTATTTTCCACTAATTCTATTTTTCTGATCTTTTATGCAGAAAATGATTTTCAGATTGATTTTTCTCCTCTCTCATGTTTCCTTTTTCTGTTGCCGGTGTTTTGTTTTTTTTTTTTTTTGCTGCTTAGTTA
>PYAF01005492.1:132556-183726 GCA_007407185.1 Glycine tomentella
ATGGCCCCTGCCTCTCCACTTCCTATTGAAGATTTTGACTCATTCCATTTACTATATCAGCTGCAAATATCTTGCTACTTTCTTCATTGGCTAAAATATTTCTATTTTTTATCCATAATGTTTCTGGCAGGTGCTGGCATTAATTACAGGAGTTTTGTTGGAAAAACAAGTGGTAATAGTGTGCCCAAATCTGGTAAGTCTTTAAAACAATGTAATTGATGTCCATCGATTTTCCTTACAATGTTGTAGCTTAGTACTTAGTTGCTGCTGTTGATTAATTTGGATTGATGCAAAGAGGAATTATAACCTGACTTTCATTTTGGTAATTTTTGACACAATGCAGGGTGTTCTATCTGCCACAGTGCTTTCTCTTATTCCCATGATTCGTCCATTTCAGTGGCAGAGTTTATTGCTCCCGGTGAGTCAGTGGATTCAACGAGCCATGGTTTCAGATATTCCTCGTGTCATTGTCATGCAGGTCTAACAATAAGTTAGCCTTGCTTTTCAGGTTTTACCTGGGAAAATGATTGATTTTCTTGATGCCCCAGTTCCATATATTGTGAGTTTCATTTTCTTTAATGTTTATAAAATATGTTGTTTCAAATTATATTTGTTTTGTAGGCTACTAATTTAGTTTAGTATTTATTGCTGCTTTGTGTTAACTATTACATTAGTATTAATACTTCATTCATTCATAATATTCTCCTTTACCAGGGTTAATGATTGATTTTCTAGGTTTTTGTTTTTAGTAATTGATTCATATGAAACTTAAGATCTAGCATTTATGTTTGCATTTGTGTAATCTAGAAATTGACCTACAGCATGTTTTTCGTCTTACACCAGCATGATTAGTTTTTTTTTTTTAATATTGAGGTCTTTGCTGCTTTTTAGTTTTTAGGATGTGGCTTACTTCCAATTCCATTTTGAATTGATAATGCCTTTGCAGTGCATTGAGGATTAGTATGTTCATGTTAATAAGGCTACTGTTCTTTCAATAAGTGAAAATGATACCCTATTCTGAAATTTGAACTAAAAAAATCAGATCAAAATTAGGATTGGAGAGGAAGAGAAAGATCAGATTAGAAAAAAATTTCTTTGTTAAATGTTCATAATTGATTATAATTTCAAATTGAAAATTTTACCACCATGGTTATCTGTCATGTGAGAATTTAGTTCTTTTTCTTTTTCATGAATAAGTATTTTTAAATTTTGAAAAATGGTATCATTGTTTATCCACTTTTCTATTGTTCTTGCAGGTTGGCATACAACATAAACCAGATGACTTGAATATGAAAACTACTAATCTTGTTCTTGTTAATATACCGAAGGATCAGGTTTGTAATGATGTTTTAAAGATAATCACATATATTCCACAAGAAAGGTGGGGTGTCTCTTGGAACTAGTCACACTTAATTTCCTTTGTCATATCTTTGACTATTTCTAAAATGTTTTCTAACCAGAAGATAGCACATACAGTACCATGCAGAATTTTATGCTCATGTTTCTCTTCCATTTATTTTTTATTTTGTGTAGATTACAATGTGTCACTTACCAAGACTTCCACAACATAGAGAGCTTCTCTCTCAGTTGACTCCAATTCATGCTAAACTTTCAAATGAAAGATCAATTGCTAGAAAGCATCCTGTACATAGGTGCAACGAAGTCCAGGTTTTTTTAGTTCCCATACTTAAAGATCTCTCTCTCACACACACACTATTATGGAAAAATAAATTTAGTATTTTTTATCAATGAATAATCCATGCTTCATAAACTAGCACCTTTTCAGCTTCTAGCTTCTGATGCTCCTTCCATTAGTGGCAACTGCTAATTTTTACTTGTTTACAGGCTGAAGCTGCAACACAGTTTTTGAATATAATGTGGCACTATTTGGAGTCACTTTGCTCTGATCTGAAATCTCACACGATCACTAGTGTACAATCAAATAACGACAGGGTAAGATGACTAAGTTATTGTGATATTGATTTGGAAATTCTCAAATAATTAAGAATTGTAGTTTGCCTTCTTTTTCCTAGCTCATCCTGGATTAATTTGTTCAGGTTTCTTTACTTCTTAAAGATAGCTTCATTGATTCATTTCCTGCAAGGGACCAGCCATTCATCAAGGTAACAACCTTTTATTCTTTTTAAGGAAAATCATGGGAAATTTTCGTTCTACATAAGCATTGAAATGATTGTTACATAAAATTGTCTTGTTGCCATCATAGTTACGAATAAAATTTGATTGTTGTATATATTACATTTCGCTTAAGCTGCAGAAGAAGTTGGAATTGTTAACATCATTGGGGGGAGGAGGGAACATTAAATATTACTTCATGAATAGGCACAGTGGAATTTTGTTTATTTTTACTTATATTCTGAAGCAACATAGGTCATAGTGAAATTGATGTTTGTATAAACTTTTCCATGATGAGCACTTATTGGATGATAAAATAAGAAGGAAAAATGAATTAAAAAAAACCACTCTCATAAGCTAAAATCAACTTAAGCTCATAACTTTTATAAAACCTCTCTCATTTAATTTCTCCAAAAACTGAAGTGCATAAGTTTATTTTAGCTTGCGGGAGAAACTCAATTCATTTGAGCTTCTTATTTTCTTCTCCTAGATGTGTTTATGGAGAAGTTTATGCCAAAAAGGCCAAGCTCTTTACTCATTACTGTTTGAAAGCTATTGATTTCGAATCCCTGGCTTTGCAGCTATTTGTAGATACACAGCTCTTCACTGTTTTATCAGACTCACGTTTGTCAAGCTTTGAGAGTGGCGAGTCATAGTCCCATATCATTATTTTATAGACCAAATGGTGCAATACATCTGTAAGACATGTTTGTTGGCACTGTGGAAGATATAGTTCTTGATTTCATTGGGGAACACCTCAGCTGAAACTTTGCTAATCCAAGAATCCAAGGTTTGGAATGACACAGTAAGTTGATAGGTGGGTTAAAAAAAATTGTATAATGTTGATAGTAATAGACTGCAAATGCCATGTACTAAGTCACTGTGCTAACCCAGAGGAAGGTATCACTGTCCCTATTTTTTGTTGAGGGATATGTTCTTGGGTTTAGCTGCACGTTTTGTAATTGAGTAATTGTGAGTACATACAGACTATTTGCCCTGTCCCTGTAGTCATATATGTTTGTTATTTGTACAACAATTTATACAACAAATTTTACTACTAAAGAGAGAAAAATAGAGAAGTATGAGATATAATAAATTCTATAATACAGAGAAAGATACAAAAGGGTATTGTTGTATGAATTGTTGTATAAATAACACAACTCTTCAATTTTTCTTTTATTTCTAGATAATGGAAAGCAAGATGTTATTTTCTCTGTTCTTGTGGTACCACGTGGTATTGTTTCCTTTTTATGAAAAATAAAAAATAAAGGTGTCTTTACATAACAGTATAACACTGAATTTCGCTTCATACAACAATACCACGTGGTACCACGACATAAAAAGAAATGGTATTGTTTCCTATGGGTTGGTACCACGTCATATAGTTTAAAACCTATTTAAGTGACAGTCCACCTAGATTTCGCTTCATCATGTATATGTCGCTTGCGAAAAAGATCATCGTACACCCATATATGTGTGTGTGTGTTAATTTCATAACAAAATTTCATTCGAGTATATAGTCTCACCCAACTCATGAAATAACTAAGATGATTCATCTTGCTATGGGAGAAAAATAGATACAAGAGTTGTCAAGATTAATTTTGTTTGAAAGTTTGGTAAGAGGCTATTGTTGGGAGACGAATGGATATGGCAAATTTGTGCCGGATGTGGTGGTTAGGTTTCGATGTGGTCGAGCTAAGTAGTAATACATGGTAATTCCATGCCTTTCAAAAAAAATAGTAATTTCATGGTGTAGGTGATTGAGAAATAAAGGTGCAACCTTGTTAAAGATCACCGTAGAAAGATAGAAGAGGTTTGAATAAGGTTGTTGTAGCTTGAGATAGGTATAGAGATTGATAATGAGAAGATGGTGTAAAAGAGTTTGGAGAAAATGTTGTGATTTTGTTCATTAAAGAGGAAAACACAAAATGTGAACTGACTTTTGAGCATCAAAAGTCAAAATAATGTTTTTGTTTAGAAAGTGGAGGAAGTCCCTATTTTACTTTTATTTATTTACAAGTCTAATAAAAAATTAAGTTAAAATTCGTATGAACGAACTAACAAATTATTGATATGAGTAAAACTGAAATTAGACTCCTTAAATAAGATTTTGAGTTTGAACTTGTGACAAAAAATATGTGATTAAAAGAAAAAATCTATTAAAAATGATAAGTCAGATTTTTCGACAAAGATTAAAACAAGAAAATGACATCAAAGTCAAAATTATGTAATAATATATACTAATCCAAAAAAAATAGAATAAAAAAATAAAAAAGGGCATCTAATATTGAAGAAGCTCAAACCTAGGCAGCAAACAAGAAAAAAAAAATGCAAGCTAGAATGATGTAGAAGTAGCTCAAGTTTTAAAAAAAAAAAAAAAAAAAAAAAAAAAAAAAAAAAAAAAAAAAAAAAAAAAAAAAAAAAAAAAAAAAAAAAAAAAAAAAAAAAAAACACACACACACACACACAGAGTCTACCAAATGATTGTACACAAATCAAATTGGACAAATTTACTTGGAGTGCTAGAGAACTAAAATATAGCATCCAACAAAGACAAGTTAAAAAGCATATAAGCATACAATAGATAAGTTCAATAAAGTTGGAATCTTTTAGATGATATACCTCCTATATTTGATATACATCCAGTCCTATCCGCTCTCTTCTCTTATTGGACCCACACTACAAATTCTAACAAAGCCGAAAACCTATAATCAAATTTGCTCACGACTTTTGTAATGTACAATATGGTGAATTTCTTGTTTTTCCTTTTAGCACTGTGTATTGATATGTGGAGAGATTAATGTAAATGATTTTAAATATAGTCTGAAATGAAAAAATATGTTGTGGATAAAAATCAAAATGAAAAAAAAAATGTCTAAAGCTTTTTTACAATTTAGAAATGTCATCAAAAGTTCATTAACCGCATCAAATTTATCCCATGACGTTTTAACGGGGAATACAGCAAATGTCATTTGAAAAAATACTTCTTTTTTTTTTTTGTTGAAAGATGTTTATGATGTTTTTTCATACAAAAACTAAATCTAAAAAATAACAAGATTTTCAAAACATTGTCAAAGGTATTTAAACCCTTCAAAACATTATCTACCAAAAAAACCTTAAAACATTATTTAACAAAAAGATGAAAAGATTTAAATAAATAATTCAGCGAATTATTAGATAAGTACACGGGTATTACAATTGGATTGATCAAATCTCGAGAATAGAGGAACAACCCCCCACCCCGGGGTTCAATAATTAAATCCACAGTAATCTGACATTACTTTGTGGAAAAAAAAGAAAAAAAGTTTCCACTTTATCAAAGTGGATGTCAATATATTACATAGGCTAACATAGACACTTGGCTACATCTAATCCGGAAAAAAAAAGTGAAATGGGACTTCAGCAGTACGATTCGAAGGGAAGTAAAGAAATAAGAATAAAGTAAGGAGAAATTAGAAAAGAAAAATGTTTGAAACTTTTCTTTATTTATTTAGATGAGTTACAAATGGGTAGAAATAAATAAATAAATAAATTTTTAAAAAATTATCCCAATAAAAAAAATTAACCAAAAAATAAATTAAACCATTTATCATATTATTTTTAACATAAATTATTTTTGTTGTAAAAATATTATCTAATTTTTAAAAATTTATTCAAATTAATAATAAATTGATATTTCATCTATCTCACGTCTCTCTGTTTCTTTCCTTTCTATTGACACTCAAACACACCTAAGTATCATTTGATTAGCATTGTCATTTTCAAAACGACTTTATTTGAGAGTTGAGAGATATCAGAAGAAAAAAAATTATTATTCAAGAATAAAGTCAAGCATAATAATCCACTTTGACAACCAGGCACATCAGCAAGCAAACATATATTTATTTGATATTTAATAAAAAAAAACACGTTAACATTTTTTATTCAATTTATATATCCATCTAACAGAAATTAGCTAATAATAATTATTATTATTATTATAACATAGTCCTGCCTTTTTTTACCTATATAATAATATATTTACAATATTTATCATTAAATTATAGTTATAATTAATTTCGTCCACCAACAATATTTGACATAAGTGATTCCATCTTATGTGTGTTCAATAAAAATTAATCATTATTTTCAATGAAACTACTTCATACCAATATTCTATAAAAAAAATTAGTTCCGTTCCGATTTTCTTTTTGCTTCTTCTTGTTAACCTAAACTTTAATTTTGGCATTTATTCTAATATGAGGGAACGTGAATCATGATACCATCATCATGTACCATGCATTTTCCAACATCAAAATCCAACGGATTCTTGATTGGCGTTCCATCAGCATCGTTTACCAATTGCCTGCCATAAAACATATCTTTAGTTGATCTCTTGAGCATTCGTTCCAGGCTGGCTAAGGCATTATAAAGTACCATATTTTAAACTTTCCTTAAATTGTTAAATTGATTCTTTCCGGTGCTAACGTTCAGCTTCACCATTATCCATGGCATGCCAGCTTCATGAAACCTAAGCCTCAAGACTTACAAATACAGGTCCTATTTTCTAAAAGAATTAGTGACAGGTTACACTTGAGTAGATTTCAAAATTAAGTGTTATATACGAAAAGTGTATACAAAACAACGTGATATGGCAGAGAAAAGAGAATTGGATAGAGGGTATACGAAACAGATTCACTGAAAATTGCACAACCTGGCTTCGGAACTTATTGACAGCACCGTAACATATCAAAAGTAAAAACAGCTATGGTGTCTGGCACCCCAAAAGAATGGAGAGGTGACGATGATTCTTGACAGGTAAAATAGAAGAATACCATAGTCATAACTCAAAAAGGATGCTTTTAAGTATTAATTGCAAAGGCCTTCTTTCTGATCACAAGTTTGCCAAAAGACTCGGAAGAAAACATCTTACTTACAAACTATAGCCACTCGAGATTTATTTCAAGTTCAAACGACAACCACTACAAGAGGGAAAAGCAACACAACACATCCATTCCTCACAAAACCAGCCAGGCTAGCATAGATCACCTCATTCTTGTGTTGAAAGCACACAACGAAGGCATCCCCCTTCATGCAAAAGATCAAAAGCCTTGTTGATCTCCGAAAGTGTCAAAGTATGGGTAATGTACTCGTCAACCTTGATTTCCTGCAAATCAAATAAAGCAGACAAGGACACAATGTAGCCTTGTAAGTTGTAACTGTCCATGCTTTCCCACAATCTGAACTAATGCACAGAAACAGAACATTCTTTGAAAAACCCTTTACCTTCTTCAAGTACTTGTCAACAAGCCAAGGCACCTGTGACCTGCTCTTGAAGCCACCAAAAGCTGTTCCTTTCCAGACTCGTCCACTCACCAACTGGAAAGGACGGGTTGATATTTCCTGCCCTGATGCTGCAACACCCACAATAACTGACGTCCCCCAGCCCTGGAAATTATTAAAGAATATTTTATGTCATAGCGTAATATTCAAAAATTGTGTCAATGTAGCAGCAGCATTTACCTTGTGGCAGCATTCCAAAGCAGCTCTCATCACAGAGACATTTCCAATACACTCAAAGCTATAATCAACTCCACCATCTGTGCGATCAATTATGACCTGCTGGATTGGTTTATCATGTTCATTTGGATTTATAAACTCAGTGACTCCAAAGTTTTTTGCTGCAAGAAATAGCAAAGGAAGACAAGTAAATAGAAGAAAAAGTAATTATTATCGTGAAGAATCTTTGATGTAGTGCACCAGCACTATAAAACCAAAACGACAAACAGAAAATAGCTCATAGTAAGAGAGTATGCTTGTACCTATATAGGTCATAGCATTTATGCCACAAGAAAAACAATAGAGGAAGAAATGAAATAATACAAATATATACCAAAAGGACATACATATTAAGATCTTATCAAAGCAAATAACCAATGTTATTCTTCTGCCAGTATAATTCTTTAAAAAGGTCATCTTCCTTTTATCAAATATAGCTATGGCGAAAAATTTATTATTAGACTGTCAAAAGCCAGGTGATAAGTATTTGTAGTTTAGGCTTGGACCCCTGAATAGCTACGGTGCTTAGGGTTTCTAAGTCTATATATATTTCCTTGTAATCTGAGTGCATTGTAACGAGTGTGTGAGGAGAATATAGAGAAAAACAGGACTTAGTCCACATTGTGTGAACCAGGGTAAACACTGTGTTATTTTTCTTCCCTTTCTCTCTTTCTGTTTTCTCGATTGTTGTGTGATTGTTCGGTACTAACAATAAGGAAACATTAAAGACATACTGTCTAGATTAGGTCAAGTCATGATGTACCTGTATCAAACTTCTTGCTGTCAATATCTATACCAATAACCCGGGATGCACCAGCAGTTTTTGCACCCTCTGCAACCTGTCAAGTGTAAATTACAAACCATAATAGAAGCCCAAAAACATAAACACCTACAATTGTAACTGCAGAAACTTACAGCAAGCCCAACAGTTCCAAGACCAAAAATAGCAACAATGGACCCTGACTCCACTTTTGCAGTGTTCCAGACAGCTCCAAGGCCTAAAAAGTGGGGAAAATAGATATCACAACTTCGTAATAATACTGGAAGGACACAAGACACCACATTTCACAGCATTATAAAAGAAAAGGCTGTAAACTAACATTTTCATTTTTCACAAAGCATGTTAACTGCTAAACAATCAAAATAATAAGTGTAGAATCACTGATAGGCCATCTTGTTATCAAATTTAAATAATAATAATAATAAACAATAGCCATGAGCCATCATTGCATGAAACTCCAAAGTCCAAACACAGGGTTATTCTAATTGAAAACATAGATGATGGATGGAAGTAGTAACTCTGATCAGAAACATAGAGTCTAATATGACATACGTGTAGTATGGCATGGCACCAATACAGCTCCATAGGCAAATGTAACATCATTGTGCAAACACATTTTCATGAATTCATTAGATAGCAGGCTCAATAGAGTTTCAGGAAAGGATAATGCTTAGTCGCTTACCAGTTGAAACACCACATCCAAGAAGACAAACTTTCTCCAGAGGCGCCTTGGGGTCAATCTTAGCTACACTAACATCATGAACAACAGTATATTGACTAAAAGTGGATGTTCCCATGAAATGATAAATAGGCTTCCCATTAATCGAGAACCGACTCTTCCCATCATTGAGCATGACCCCAACTCCAGTGGCGGAACGAACCTTGCCGCATAGGTTTGTCTTCCCTGATTTGCAAGTCTTGCACTCCCCACACTCAGCCTGATAACAGGGAATGACATGATCCCCAGGCTGAACATTAGTAACACCTTCTCCAACACTCTCCACAATCCTGCACCAAAAACACGTAAACCCTAAAACTCCTATCCCATCAAGAACAATCAGATATCCGGAAATATAACGTTGGTCTAGTGGTGAAGGGAGAGGTTGCGGGTTATAATTCCCCACTAACAAAAACTAATAATATTAACAACTAATATTTGCTGATAAAAAAAAAAATGTTGCGATTGCAATTTAAAAAATGTACTATTCAACATTCATATTCATATGTATTCAACATTCATACTCATATTCATATATATTATACATACCCTGCAGCTTCATGGCCGAGAATACAGGGGAAGAGACCTTCGGGATCCTGCAACAACAACAACAAAAAAATTAATTTTACAATGCAAATCAAAACAAGGGAACATGAATTGTTGGATGGAGAAAAAATGATTAAGAAAAAGAAAGAAAGAGGGTGTACCTTGCCTCCCCAAGTGTAAGCATCGGTGTGGCAGAGAGCGGTGAAGAGGATTTGGACACGGACCTCGCCGAACTGAGGCGGAGCCACCTGAACGTCTTCGACAGTTAAGGGCTTGTTGGGTTCCCAGGCCACCGCAGCTACATCATCAAAACGTGCTTACATTAGGGTTTGCTTGGTGTTAATTGGATCTGTAACTAGAATTAGAAGAAGAGAGGGAGTACCTTTGCAGGTAATGGGTTGACCTTGAGTTGCCATTGAAATGAATGAGATGAGACCACACCAAACAGTAAGACCTGGTTGCTATCTCCACCTTGGACTTATTTATTCTACTCACTATGAGGACAATAATGTCTTTGTCTTAGACTAAGACGTTGCTAAAATGATGAGGTTATGTTATGTGGCTAATGTCAGTTTAAAATTTGACACTGGTGGTAAGAAAACAACAGTCATTGTTACAGTAAAAATATTTATTTATATTTTCACAATTTTAGTCTTAAAAGTTTTAAAGAAAAATGTGTAATTTTGGTTCTGTTTAACTACTTAACAGTTAATTAATTAATTGATGATGTGTTACTTATTGTGATAAGATGAAAATTAATATTTAATAATTAAAATTAATTTAATTAATTAAAATATAAAAAAATTGATGTCCACAAAATTAAAAAATAGATTAAATTTTTGAACTTTTTTAAATCTGAAAAACTAAAATCACAACAACAAAAAAACTAAAATTGTAGATGAAAACTGGACCAAATATAAAATCCAGAGGGAAAGATAAGACCAAGGAAATTTGTGTATATGACAGAACTACTGCTGCCATTGGGCTTGTTCCCTAGTTCCGCTATGAATATTCACAATGAGCCTTAGGCTACTTAAGATTCAATCTCAACTAATTAGGGCTATTGCTTCCTGCATCCCATTGGAAACAATAAAGACACTGAATGGACTAATAGGTTCGCTGAATATTTAGTTCAGCTGAATATATAGTTCAGTAAACATACGATTGTCTTTCACAAGAATAATTTTCATAGGAGGATATTTTCAAGCAGAGTGTCACAGGCTCAAAGTCAAAGCTGAATTTTCATAACAGAAGTAACATAATATTTTCAAGTTGGGGGAATAGGCCGAAAGAGAGTGACTAAAAAAATGGGAGTTTGAGTTTTGAGACGATAGAGTAAGGTAGAGGAAGGTAACTGAAAAATAAATGAGGTTAAGACTTTGAGGTGGGAAGTAGGGAAGTGGTTAGAAAGAATGAGGATTGTAGATTTAAGATGAAAAAGTGAAATGGAAAAGGGTGATTGAATTTTTTTTTTCAAAGTTTTTGAATGTAATATGTTTTTCGACTAAATGGTTGACTTTAATGGGAGTTTTTTTCTTTCAATAACTCATTTTTCATATATTTAAGTTTTGTAATGGTTACTCATTTTTTAAACTTGTCTAGTTAAATCTATATCTTGTTTTATTAGGGAAATGTTTTTATTGATTCATCCAATCATCTTCTAATATCAATTTAATTTTTTTTGTCAGTTATATTGGTATGTCTCAAATGAATAATGCTTAACTTTTTGAGTTGATACCAATGAAGTTTAAAAATATGTTATTCTCAATATAATGCTCGATGTTGTATTTGACCACAACCCTTTCAATAGTATCCATTTGTCAACAAATTATCTTTATTTCTTTGCAAAGTCTCATAAGTTCTTTTTCTCAATTTATGCATTCATCTTCTAATATCAAGTTGGTTTTATTTTATCGATACTCAATTATCAAATTGATACATAAATCCTAGATGAATAATATTTAACTTTCAAACTCAGTGTTGATGAAATTTAAACATGTTAGCCTCAATATAAAATCATATATTGTATTTTACTACTATTTTTTAAACACTATGTTAATAAATAATCTTTGTTCCTCAACAAACTTTCATAATTAAAACACATAGACTAATGATATGTAAGATTTTTACACAATATTGGATTAATTTAAATAGGGTCTAGTATCTTTTGAGGTTACTAAAAAAATACTAAAATGAATTTGTTCAAGAAATCAAAAGGAAAATAGTCGTTGTAATTGAGAAATTAAGTTAAACAAAATGTTATTAATATTGTAAAGAATATGAAGTTTCTAACTTTTGTGATACAAACATCAATTTATATATATTTATTGATTCCTAACTTAAGAGGCATTTTTCCCCTAGCAATTAATATTTATAGCTAAGTTTGCCATATAAGGTCCATTTGACAGCTACACAAAAAAAGAGAAGAAAAATAAAACAATGGATACTAAAAATAATAAAAAGTAAGCGAAACGGTGCGTTGCAAGCCGGAAGATATAAAAGGCGGGAGCACGATTCCGAGGTTCAGGTACTTGCTCCTTGGATACAAATGGCGCTGCCGTTGGTTTAGGGTTGTAGCGCCCTGAACACACTCCATTCTCGACTCTGTCAAACGACACCGTTTCGCAATTCATCTAACGATAGCGTCTTCATTTCCTTTTCTTTCACTGCAAGTTCTCTCTCATTTCTCTACCAATTTAGTTCATGGTTTCTACCGCTTCAATCAGCTTCATACCGTACTCATATCACATTGCTTCGTTTTTGTTTCTTTTTTTACTTTTGTTCATTTTTCGAACGATTATTACCGATGTGACTGTTCTGGAGTGCTATTTAGCTTTCACTATTGATTTTGAATGTCATTTCTTGAGAAAATTAGAGGCTGCATGCCAAGTTGTTAAGTGAATGGCAAGGTTTTAAATTGCGGTTGCGGTTTCGTTGTGTTCCTTGATATTGCG
Organism: Glycine tomentella; assembly: GCA_007407185.1. NCBI lineage: Eukaryota > Viridiplantae > Streptophyta > Magnoliopsida > Fabales > Fabaceae > Glycine > Glycine tomentella. Next base: position 145,227 of record PYAF01005492.1, read on the forward strand.
GGCAAGACTTTTAAAAATGGTCCGCAACGGTGACTTCGGTTGCAGGATCAAAGGTTTTTTAGGTTTCAAGAATCACGACGAAACCAAAGACACAATTGCGAATGCAATTTAAAAGCTTGATTGTGGGAAATTGTGGATAAATACAGCCACGATTGTGGTAACCTTGTAGTCCCGGACACCCAAAAAAACCTTAACGTTTGCAGACCGTTTTTTAAAACCTTGGTGAATGGTTATTTGCATGCTAAGTTTATGATTTCAAATTTGGGATTGGAGGTTATTTGCACGAAAATGGGGCATTGAGCACTTTAATTTGTATCCATTTTATGTTTTTGTGTTAATATGGATGCTTTCATCGACTTTTGTTGTATGGATTAGATGGTTGATTATGCCTTGTGTTATGTAAGCAGGTCATATCTGGATTTAAGGGTGAAGGGAATAGAGTTATGGCGGATTTAGAAAATTTGCTTTTGGAGGCGGCTGGGAGAACACGCCATTCTTGTCAACCTTCAAGAAGAGGACATGGTGATGGTGGGAGTGACTCTAGGGAGGATGATTCGGAGGATGAACATGATTATCCAGGTCGAAAATCCTCTGGCTTGCAAGTTCCCCTAAAGAAGAGGTTTGATCCAATGGAAAGAGATGATGGTGAGAGAAGTAAGGATGAAGGGGACGATGATGTTGGTGGCCGGTCTTATCATGAGGGTGATAGCAGTGATGAATCTGATTTTGGTGATGATCTTTATAAGAATGAGGATGACAGGCGTAAGCTTTCGGAGATGACTGAACTTCAAAGAGAGATGATATTGTCAGAAAGGGCTACCAACAAGCATGATAAAGATTTATTGGGGAAGATAGCATCAAAGCGTGAAAAGGGAAAGATGACTGTAGCCGGGAAACAGACTTCACCTCTCACACCATCCCATGTGCGTTCATCAGCCAGATCTGCCAACAGGTCAACTGCCAAGGATGGTGCATTAAATGAATTGCGTGCAAAACGGTTAAAGCAGCAGGATTCAGAAGCAAACCGCAGGCCAAGTGAGGCATCTAGAAGCTCAGGGCCTGGGCTTGTTTCACCAAAGCACAAACCTTTTCCAAGTCTTGGTAGCTCAAGTGATAGTGAAACTGAAAGTAAGTCCCTGAGTGATAATGAAGGATCCAGTGATGACGACAGAATCATTGACAGTGATGATGACAGGATAATGCTAGGATCTGAAGGGCTTTCATTTGAGGATATAAAAGAAATCACTATTCGGAGATCAAAACTTGCAAAATGGTTTATGGAGCCCTTTTTTGAGGAGTTAATTGCTGGTTGTTTTGTAAGAGTTGGTATTGGTCGCTCAATGTCAGGGCCTATCTACGGGCTCTGCATGGTAAAAAATGTTGATGCCACAGATCGTGATCGGCAGTATAAATTAGAAAATAAAACCACACACAAGTACTTAAATGTTGTTTGGGGAAATGAAACTTCTTCAGCAAGGTGGCAAATGGCTATGGTTAGCGACTCTCCCCCAAAGGAGGAAGAGTTCATCCAGTGGGTTAAGGATGTAGGGCGAAGAGGCGGCCGGATGCCAACGAAGCAAGAAGTGGCAGAAAAAAAGGAAGCTATACAAAAGACCAACTTGTTTGTTTACTCAGCATCTACTGTGAAGCAGATGTTACAAGAGAAAAAATCTGCCAAAACAAGACCACTAAATATTGCAGCTGAGAAGGATAGGTTAAGGACGGAATTGGAAATAGCACATAGTAAGAATAATAAAGCTGAAGTGAAGAGGATCATGACAACATTGCTAGAATTGGAGGAATCTCGACAAGCTAAGAGGATGGATGCCAGGGCTTTGAAGCTTGCTGAGATGAATAGAAAGAACAGGTTTGAGAACTTCAAAAATGCTTCTGAATTGAAGCCATTAAATAAAGAATTGAAAGCAGGGGAGGCAGGTTATGATCCCTTTTCAAGGAGATGGACTAGATCAATGAATTACTACGCCGGAAAACCAGCTGAAGAGGCTGCAGGTGAAAATAATAGTGCCAGTGGTGCAGTGGCTGATACAGGCAGCTACCACACGGGAGCATCTGAGACCGTGATGACTGGTATGGCAGCTACTACTGCAGCTTTGAAAGCTGCTACCGGTGCTGGGAAGTTAGTAGACACAAGCGCTCCAGTGGATCAAGGGACAGAGTCAAATGTGCTGCACAATTTTCAGCTGCCAATATCATTAGCTATACTCCAAAAGTTTGGTGGAGCTAAAGGAGTTCAGGCAGGATTTATGGCAAAGAAACAAAGAATAGAAGCAACAGTGGGATTTCAAGTCCTGGAAAACGATTGTCAGAAGCATGCACTGACATTAACAGTTAGTGATTACAAGAGAAGAAGAGGGCTTCTATGAAACCTGTTGAAGTAAAAACTTTCAGCAGGTATACTCTTTTATAAGATGTTGGTTTGCATTATCTTGCAATTTTTCAGGGATCATGGAGTTTTCATTTTCTTTTACCTTCCCCAACATTAAAGAAAATTGTCAAATACAAGTGCTACCTTGTTTATATGACTCAACATTGGTTTTTACTGGATGCTTGGAAGAGAGCTGGATAGTCCCACAGAAAGTTGGGTACCGTGACCAAAATAACATTAAAAATATGTTGTAGTTTCTCTCAATCTTCTTTACTCAGTGTTAAATACAATTGACATGCTCTGGGTTAAGGATCTTATCAAAACATTATCAATGAGATGCTCGTTGGCTTTAGTCTTTTTCTTTAAAAAAAACACATTATCAACTAAATGTGTTGTCTCTTTAATTGTGAATGTGTTCTTATTAGACAGTTATCATTATAGGCCAACATTAAATTTTTACTTTACCTCTAATATTTTGAAACATTGTAATTCTTTATTTCAAATTTCTTGAAATTCACTGCATAATTGCATTAATTGTATTAATTGGCCAGGAAATCAATGGGTAGATTTTGTTTTTTAAGGGTTTTTGGAAAGACTAAATCCCCCAAACTAAATAGGAATTCTAGGGGAAAAAATCTATAATTAAAATTAATTTTGAGGATAAATTCAAATTACGTATAGTAGCTTAAAATTAATTGTTTCCAACTTTAGAACAAAGTCTCTTATTCGTACTTCCAAGTTTATGTCTAAATGTTCAATGTCAACTAGGTTTGTCTAAATGCGTGTTTTGCTTCGTTATTCTCTACTTGTATTGATACCAATTAATGCATCAGAATTTTAGAAAGATGTAGAAGCCAAATTTATTTATTTTGAGGTGGACATGGATTCAACAATCAGAAATGTTACACCAAACAACATAAAACTAATTGGACCCGATTTTAGGGTTGAGCTTTATACATCCAGAAAAAATCTAATAAATCTAATACATCTAGATTTAAGAGTATTTGTCACGTCAATCCGTAATATTCTTACGAATTGGGTTGAACAATCCGTAACCCAATCCGTAGGGGTAAGGTTTTTTTAGTTAAAATATATTTTGAAATAATTTAAAATAATGACATATGTAAGTCTCGAACTTGAGAACGCGACGCTTCAACCAACTAATCTAATAGGTCAATTATGTTAAAAAATAATTAATATTGATACATATAACACTAAAATTTTAATATATATTTAATACACATATAAGTTTCCATAATAAATTTTATAACAATTAATTTTGATATAATAATTAAATTATTTTTTTACATATAAAAATCATAGATTTAAATAAAAAATTATAAATTTATTAAAAAATATTAGACCTGTAAATACAAATATAATTTTTAATTTAATATATCAATATAAATAAAATTTTATTAAACCTGTAAATTTTTATTAAACTTGTGATTTTTATATGTTTAATTAAATATTTTAATTAATAAAAATTTATAGATTTAATAAAAATTATATTTATATTTACACGTGAAATTAAAAATTATATTTGTATTTATAGGTCTAATATTTTTTAATAAACTCGTAATTTTTATTTAGAATTATAATTTTCATTTAAATCTATGATTTTTATATGTAAAAAAATACTTTAATTATTATATCAAAATTAATTGTTACAAAATTTATTATGTAAACTAATATGTGTATTAAATATACATAAAAAAATTAGTGTTATATGTATCAATATTAATTATTTTTTAACATAATTGGCCTATTAGCTCAATTGGTTGAAGTGTCACGTTAATAACATTATAAGATTCTTACGGATTGAGCAATCTATATAGATTATAATAATGCGAAGGTTATTTTTGAAATTACACAATTGAATATGGGTGTATTAGATTTTTTCGTATAAAGCTCGATTCCGGATTTTATTCCTACAATATCTTCAGAGTTGGGACTGGGCCATGCTTGGGTTGGCCAATATTGGGCTCTAATTCGTAACATAAAGTCTAGTTTTTTAATTTAATGATATTATTTGTGCGTTAATATCTGAATTTGTAAAACTCATGAGTAGTTTTTCTAATCTCACTTTTGTTCCTGAAAAAGATAATTGAATTCAAGGGTTAAATTACCAGTTGAACATATTTTAAACTAAATGTGTGTTTGGTATCTCATTGTCTATGCAAGATTAGTGAGAAAACCACGTCAAAATGCAGACAAAAGCAACACTGAGGTACTTCCAAGGGACACACGACAAATTGTTTATAATGCACAACCAAACATACTATAATTGGATGTTTTGGTTTGTGCTAAAGTAGAAGAGTTACTTTTAATCTCAACCTATATAATCGACACATATGCTAAGTGCCTACTTGTTTAGTATTTGTATTATCGCAAAATTTACAATAGCACACAGCTTGAATCTTTAAAACCGAAAAAGAAAACATTATTTTTTTTTCTTTTTGCAAAACGCGGTTTGAAGCTTGCTAACTAGAATCTTAAATAGCAGGCTGTAAATTGCTATTTTACTTGAAAATGAACTGCAAATGAGGTTATGATGTATTTGTGTGACTTTTTTACAATATAATTAGACTCCATATTCAATGGTAGAGAAAAAAACTAAACTAATAAACATATAAAACTAATTTAAATTAAAGAATAGTAATATAAGGACCAAAATTAAAATTAATACTTAAATTTTATTTCACTTTAACTTTTTCGAGGTAGTATTATACAGTATTTTGTTGACATTGCGCACAAATATTTGTTAATACTTTATTGAAGATAACAAAAAAAAATCGAGGAAAATAAACAAATCTTGCACACTACCTTTGAACATTTACATATTAATTTTTAGGGTAAATTATCATTTTTATCCCTAAATGTGTAGAACGTTGACAAATTTGTTTCCAAAAGATGGAAATTCAATTTTTTGTCCATAAAAGTGAAAAAAGTGGGATAAATTCATTCATCCATTAACTTTCGTCCATTATCGTTAATGAAAGAGCCTGCGTGACACATTCATGAATAAATTTGTTAACACTCTACACATTTAGAGACGAATTTGTCCATGAATGTGTCACATAGGCTTTTTCAATTAACGGTAACAGAAGGAAGTTAACGGATGGATGAATTTGTCGCACTCAGGGACAAAAATTTGAATTTTCATCTTTTGGAGACGAATTTGTTAGCGCTCTACACATTCGGGGACAAAAATATCTAATTAAACATATAAAATAAGTGTCTAATATTGTTGCGATAAGTAAATCTCATTCCATCATTATCACTACTACCATGAACGTGTTATACTAATTAATTTTGTGTAAAATATTTATTATTCAACTTTTATTGAAAGATTAAAAAATTTCATAGAGTAACAATCAACAGGAGAAAAACAAACATATATCTTATTTGTTGAAAAAAATATAAATATGGAATATTTATAAGAAGAAAATTGGAACTTAGCATGACCTATTGTATTTTTTAAGAAAAAAATTAATATATTTTTCTTCCTTTCAAATTCAAGTGGAATATACCACGAGTCCATGACATGCAGAAGTACACGGTCTTTAGATTTAGTATTTAGTATTTAGAGAAGAAAAGGGCTTGCACATGGCCCATTGATAATGGCTACATTCTTTTCTCTTTGGAATTTTTTTGTGGTTATCCTTTTCCTCCAATTCTTTCTTCTTTTTTTAAAGGGTCGGTATCTTTTGTTTCAGCAGTTAAGGTACTATCTCTATTTGGATTCTTATATTTAGACGTTCCATCTTGTTTTACTCCCAAAAACAGAACCAAAAATTTGTAATTGATACGAGTTGAAAAGATGCTACAACTCATGCAAGAGAAATGAAATTTAACGAAAAGCTGACCACATTAAAGAGGCAAAACCAATTCAAACTTTTCCCATTTGGGAGGGAAGACCAACGAATACTGCTGCTGTGTCCCATTTGCCACCCCTTTACGTATCCCATGATATTTTGGGTATGGCATGACATGGACCCATTCTTGTTTCTACAATTCGTATCCATTTTGTTTGTTTTAATTTGTTTAACAAAATACTGTAAACCATTAATTTTGTCTTTGAAGTATCATTTTCTCTCTAAAATAATTCTTAAACTAATAAAATTATATTAGTAGTCCCTAAAGTATTGAATATTCATCAATTTAATCTCCAGGTTAATACATTTAAATAACATTGAGTAACTAATTTGAAGAAGTTTTCAATACTTCAAAAACTATGTAACATGATTTATCATACTTCAGAAAACACTTATATAATTTTATTATTTTAGGGACTACTTACGATAGAGGGTAATATTTAAGGAATTAAATATATGGTTTATTCAAATAATATTTTTAAATTTTCCCACAACGTTTTTTTACCAATTCTTATACTTATTTTATTTGATAAGTAGTACAAAAGAATAATCATACATCTTTCGGCAAATCTACTAAATACTTTATGAAGAAAACATTAAGTAGTATCCTATATATGAGGGGAAAATGCTGTCGAGAGAGCAAAACATTCACGCGTCAGGTGTACATTAAATGAAACCTCGTACGCACTGTCTAGCAGTGCTCTTAATTTGAAAATTGATGCATCTCAAATGATCATATATAGGATTTACCTTTGTTCTGCTGATTAAATTTAAAGTCAGGAAACTTTTTGAGAGACCATTTTTCCCTCAAACTTTTAAAATACAAATAAACAAAAAATAGTTTCCTTATTGGGACATTTAGGATAGTATTTATAAAAATAACCTACAACCTTGTTTGTTTCTAATTTATTTTGACCAGGTTCAATAAGTTCCGTGAAAAAACTTATTGAGCTTATTAACAAATGTTTAACTTCGTTATTTATATAAACGCGCCTTAAATATTATCTACATAAATAGGGAATATGAAATACTTGGCGTCCGCATGCTGTGATTAATGCCATGTCGTGTAGTTTGAAAATTTCCCAGGGACTAAGAAAAAAAAATATTTTCTTTAACTACTAAAAGTTACACATGTAGAAAGAGAAGCCCACTTATGGGTTGGAGGGGGAGGGGGAGGGGTTGGAGGGGAAAATAAGAAAACATGTTAACAAAGGAAAATGTTAGTACATATTCATACATGGATAATACAAAAATATACATTTTTGCTAATGCAGTGAGTGAAGTTCCACCATCGGTTGCATGGGCTCAGCATTGGATATATGGTGTTGTGTTTGTGCATATCATCAGCAGAGACAACAGCTGCATGGGGATAACATAAGATATACATTTAAAACCTCATGCGCGTGAAAAGAAGGATAATTTTTCTATAACAGTATGTACCTCCCAAGAGTTGAGCTTGAAATGTTGAATTGGTTTTTCAATAACTTCACTGGTTGTGTTGTTCATTAAAAAATCAAGGTGAGAGAATCTCTACTCTCAATATAGTAGTACATCTTATGGTGAGAAAGCTCAACTGCTTGAGAGGTCCACCTCTCCCTATAATTATCCTGAAAAAATAAATATTTCGTATCTACTACTTGTATAGAAAAGATTATCTTGTATGGGTTTTATATATTCCACGTTACTACAAGTGCAACCAAAGGAAAGGGATGGGGTTGGTGTTGGTGTAGAAGGCTTACCATATGAGTTGTACAGTAATGTGAAGCAGATCTTTGAATTACATGTCCAATCATTTGTCTAAACCTACAATTGGGCAGGTAACTTTGTAAGGATAAATAAACTAAATGTCAACTATTGTGATCCAAATGCACATTAACGTAAAGGAATTGTCATGGCAAAAACAAAAGCTAGTATGTTCCTTAAATTCACTCATCAGAAAAGAGTTAGAGAAGGGGATGTGATATCTTCCAACAAACAAATACTACAACAAAGTGGCAATGATTCTCTCTTGAAAGTTGAAACAATCAAACAAATTTCCGTTCATCTCTTCTTTGGAAACCTTCTGACATACTCAAACCAAATTCACACAGGACTTCCAAAGAAAACCTTCCTTTTTATACTCAACCCGCTTTTTCATAAAAAGTATGATTGCAGAAAAATGATACGCTTGCAGTCATTGTCATGAAATACTGATCCAAGAGCAGAAGGGAGAGAGATTCAAATTTTGATTACTACCTTTGAAAAATATAATTTAAAAACAGTTTTGGCTTCAATTCTTATAATTCATCCTTAAAACAAAATTTCAACTGTCATGGTTGTTTCACCCAACCAAAAAAAATGTTGTTTTTGCCAAGATCATTGCATCAGTACCATGAGTTTAGTTGATTGCATCATCAGCATAGCCTACCGCTAATCCTCATCTGACATTGATTGTTTCACTCATCAAGCATTTTTCTAGACGAAAATCAAAACCACCTATTACTTATCTAGTTGTCAAATTAACATTATAAATCCTCAAAGAATCAATGAATAACCTTGCTCACTGACTGACTCCAACGATGGTCTCCTCAGGAAAGTAACTTGGTCCAGTGCCATTCACTGCATGAGCACCGTCATACTGGAGGACCCTAAGCTTTCCTTCCTAAAATCACATGCAAAACATTATCAATTAAATAATTTAAATAATGTAAGCTAAAATGCTAAACCATACCCCATTGGTCTGCCCAGCAACACCATACCTTTGTTCCATAAACTAGTCCTCCTCCAGCAAAAGGATGAAAGCATGCCACATTGACCTCGTCTTCTGCACTAGGAAGCACCCTAACAAGTTCCATATCTGACACTCTGTATACCTAAAAGACAAAGCAAATTCAAAGACATTAAATTCAGACTAAAACCATTTGAACTACAAAAAGGGCATAGATGATATGAATGACAACAATTTGTGCCGGCCAATAGATTAAGCAGAAGTAGTTGATCAGTTGTCAAGACAAACGGTTGAAGTATAAATTTCATGATCCAGAATCATGCTTACTTCATACTAAAAGATTATACAGAATACAAAGGGTGGTTAGATATAAGAGCAATTCACATCAGAATTTTTTATTTTTCTTAGAGAGAGCATTTTACCTCTAACACTGTATATATAGGTAATGTTGTTTCTCCATCAATGACAATACTTTTAAGAAGAGAACCATGGCGCCGACCATACGCAAGTAGTATGTGCTCAGATGTAGGCGAGAACTACATTACAAACAACAGTTGCAGAAATTCAGTCCTTTGAGAAAAGGCCATTTCAAATTTATTTGACCAATTTAATAAAACTTGGCCCCTAAAAGTTGAAACATGAGTTACTTTGGTCGCTGAAAGTGCATGTCTAAACAAATTGCTACCCAAAAAGTATCAAGTTTGCCCTACAAAGTCGTTATTTGTAAAAATAAAAAATCATTCATCAATGTGGACTAATTTGAATAGATGAAAACTTTAAGAGACCAAAGCAATACAAGTTGCCACTTTCAGGGACCAAAATGTGTGAGAGAAAGAGAGAAGGAGAGGGACACACAGACTAGCATAATGATAAAGTAATTAATTAACTGACCTGAATTGAAGTCAGACAATGAGCTGCTCTAATTGCTCGTGAAGCAAGCACCGAACCAAATCTGTTCAACAAAAATACACGAAAATTTTCAATTTGAAATTTAATGGACTGACCTAAGTGTGTGAAAAAATCAATGATTGGCAGCAATAGGTAAATGATCCTTACGTTGCCTCCTCAAGGGAATATATCCGCAGCTCATACATAACTTGGTGTGCTGAAATTGGATGCCGGGTTGGTGAAGTTGCAACACCAGGATCTTGGTGTACTGGAGTTTGTAATCCTGGATCTGCTTCTATATGGGGAAGCATACATGCAACACAGGCAGCTAAAAATCTACCGCATGGTGAAAAATGAGCACCCATTTCACTGCAAAGGGCAAATACCATTGAGTCAGCTAACTGATTAAGTATATAATCTGACTTCAATCCAAAAAAGCATAATGCCTGTAATGTAATAATGCCAAATGAACACAATTTGTGATTGAAAAATAAGTATAATGCCATTTATATTAATAAATAACAAGTTCATAAGCATTCACAAGGAAAAATGAAAAAAGCAATCAACTAACATGATGAATGCAAAATATCTTTTCTAAAAAGACAATTACACTAAAGAAGAACACTAAATGAACCAAATGCTGGGGTGGATAACATAACATCAGCATGTACCTGCAGAGGACAGCATGTGGTACAGTTAGACGACATCTATCAGCATTAAGTGGGGAACAGGGATTTTTTATGTCATGTGACCACACTCTTAACTTCACAGTGCAAGGCAACTCTGCAGCTGTTGCAGCCACTGATGTGGCAAGTTCTGACTGAATTCGACTTACGATGGTTTGCATATCAAATCCATCATGTGGGGTATTAATAGAAGCAGCAAGATTGCCAGATTCAGATACAGGTACACGGGATTGTGAAAAGTGATTCCGTAAACCTGATCTCATTGAAGAACCCGGTATGCTGATGCTCCCAGGTATTGCTGAAGATGGCATCGCTGCATCAACATTAGATGTGGAATGATTAGATGCCATTATGTAAGAAGAAGAACCAATCTGTTGGGATAGATTGTCACGACTAGCACCCATGTGAGGAAGCATTGAAGGAACACCAACTTGGCTTTGACCCATTATCCATCCATGGAGAAAAGGAATCTCCCATCCACTTGCATCTCTTGAAGGAAAAAACTGATGAAATTGACCAAACTCTGAGGGAACCCCACGGTTTGCAGTTTGCCTAGACAGTCCATGTAGCACGCCATTAAGAGAATAGGTATTAGTCAAGTTTCCATGTTGGTTTCCTTCAGCATGTCTGGTTTCATCGATCTCCATACCATCCATTGTGAGATTACTGAGGCCAATTTCCATTCCATCAGAGAAAGCAGTATGAGCAGGATATTCTGCACCAGTTTGAGAGTTAGAGGGCATCTCAGAGAATGTATCCATGGGAGACACTGTAGTCTCATAATGCTCTGCTGCACTTGTGTCTGCTTGTAACTGTACCATGGCAGAAGACTCAATTTGCATTCTACCTGAGCCCACATCGTGACTAGCATGCTGTAGTTCTGCTCTTGACTCATCAACATTATTTGCAGGCATAACATAGAAAGGTAATGACACATAAGGTAGTTCGCCGGACAAACTAATATGTTCTGTAGGATGAATATTTGTGACAAAAACAGCAGGCGGAGGATATTGTAAATAACCAAGAGATGTCGCCTCTGTCATCGAGGAATCTGAAGAGTCAAGATCATTGACCTACACATCAATGCAAGTATGTTAACCAAAGGGAAAATCCAAAAACTAACATCCAGAATAGCATTGGGTTGATAGGCAATCAAAAACTAACAGTTCATTCACCTCTGCAGTTAAAAGATAAGGTGCGGCATGAGGGTGAAAATGCACAGCACGAAGGGAGCGCTTTGTCTTCAACACAAATATTGGTGAGGATGCTTCACCATTCTTGTTGTGATGCCATATGTACAACTGAGATAGTATTTTAAAACAGTGTAAACACAGCCCCCAAAAAATGCCACCAAAATACAGAACAATTCATCAAAGATTTAAAAAATATGGGATGTTCTCGGAAAAAATACTACCTTGTGGCCAGATGCAACAGCGATTATTTCACCTTTGGCATGAAAAGCAATAGATGCAATGGGACGGTCTGTGAGAAGAAACACCCAATGAATTTATCAGGTTTCTATACACATGAAAAGGAACAAAAACATATATAGTAACAGTTACAACTTAACAAGAGTAATTTAGAAAAGAAAAGGAGAGATTCACAGTAAGTAAACATACAGAAATGATGAGATATTATGCACTCTGATGTGTTAGCATCCCATAAACGAACTTCTTGATCCAAGCTCCCACTAGCAAGTATATGTGGGTGCAATGGATGGAACCTAACCTGTACCATTAGCACATAGTTAAAATTTTGGGGGGGTCAGGGGTGTACCATTAGTGCATAGGATTGTGCACATTGGATTACACAAACTACAATTTTAGACAAAAAGGCCTAATCTATTGGAAATAACACTTCCACCATATATTGCCATACAAATTGGACTGAAATCTCCTGCCCCCTATACTTTTTCTCTAATTAAAATTTGCTAATTGAAAAATAAGATACACATAATTTATTATACAAATTATCGCATCCCTGAAACAAGTTAATGACATTTTCAACCCACTGCATGTGGCAACAGTTGACATAAGCTTCAAGCAAAGGTCATGGATTCAGGAGAGGCAGAGCCCAATGTGGCAAATTGTAAAAGGGAATAAACGGAAAACATTGTTAACTGATTTTTTTTTTTTTTTTTGGGGGGGGGGGGGGGGGGTGATGAACTGTTATTTTTAAGATAGTTGGCAAGTTCTAATTGAGAGACAAGGAAGGGGACTAGGAATCAGGCAAAAAATTTCTGTCCTATCCACATTGTCCAAAACAAGGTGTGTAGGATAATGGTTCATAAAGTAAATATTAAATATAGTTCCACTATTTGAACATAAAATAATTGACACCATATGCGACAATGTATAGAATTGTCTTTATTTCTAACATACTTTTTATCTTTTTCGTAAACACTTGTCTCAAAAACTCTCGCCTAAAACCAAAAGGGGAACAACAAAAGTTGTCCACTTTTCTTTTTTTTTTTTTTTTGTTACAGAAAAGAAAAAACAGAAGAAAGAAGGAAACTATCCGCCATGAGGGAAGCGAACTCCCTGAGCATCAGCATGAAAGGAAAGGAACTAAACAAGCTGGTGGCTCATCTGAACAATTTGATTGTAAAAACATTTTCCTAATAAATAAATAACTACATAAATTGGATAAAGATGATAATTTTAATAACTCAATTTCATAAAATTACCACTTCTTCAGAGTTCAAACTTCATAGTACATCTCATCAAACTTCATGCAAAAAAGATTCAAACTTACCACCCAAGGCGTTCTCCTATGACCAACTAACACCTTTAAGCAACTTCCAGTTTCACAATCAATTATCTTTACTGTGTGATCACCACTGCACATAACACATAACAAGATTCAATCACAAAAGTTCATAGATTCAAAATTAGTAAAAAGAGGAGATCAACTAATTAAAAACTTACTGTGTGGAGGCAAGAACTTTCCCATCTGGGCTAAATGCTGCTGCAATAGTAGACCTTGGAGGAGGCACCAAAGGACAATACTTAGCAGACAAATGCCGCAATGACTCAGCCTCAACCCTGAAAATCATTGTCAGAGACGTTAGTCCCCCCAAAATTGACTCTTCTTGAAGAAAACAATTTCAAATTTTCAAAAGGCATGCTTTTTCCTCAATATAACTTATGGACTAAATTAGTGTAAGTACCATGAGAGGAGACCACGTCTAGCATCTCTCACAACTTCTTTTTTAGGACGAGAATAATGAATAGACTTTGATTTTGAAGCTTCGCCAGGTTCTCCCCATTGCCATTTTGCCACATATCTTGTTCGGGGTGAGATCTCCCTCCTTGCAAGCAAATTAAATACGTTGCTACCACTGGCCAAATTCAACACGTTAGATAAGAGAAATATTCTACAGAAAAAAACATGCAACTTCCAATTCAACTTGAAAAGGGAAGAGTGTATTTCTGCCTCCGTGAAAACAAATTTAAAGATGATTCAAGTATTGACAAACTTATGGATTCTTAGCTTATTATAGTAGCATGACCAATTACAATGTCAAGCTCAAACATAGTGTTAAGATGTATGACATTCAAGGTCAGAAACTACAAAATTTTGACAACAAACTCCCATGCTCCATGACCATCCATCCAAATCATGCACAAATTTTCCAGCAAGTACCACACTGCCAAGTATCCATGATCAACAAACCCAATCAACATTCCCCCATATTGACTAGGCAACATAAATGTATTATAATCTCTCAATACCATGATCTCATCTCAGCGCCTAGCTAACTTCACACACCTCAAACAGACCCCATGACAAAACTATTGTCAATTTTCAATCCAGCAACCGCAAATTGATGTTAATCGACATAAAAAATCACTTGCACAACAAAACAGGATCCAACCTAAAAACCATGCATCCCGGAAAAATCGACCCTCGGAAATAGTAAACACATGCATCAAGCTCAATTTCAGCTCCTTCAAAAGGCAACAACATCATTATCATTCCACTATCCTAATCAAAAAGCGATCCAAACACATAAACCACCATAGAAGAAACAAACAAAAACCGAATTAGGCGAATTTGAAAATCGCCCCGAAATCACACAACAAACAATCCAAAATTCACGTGCGTCTCGCGAAACGAGAAATTGAAACCAAGATTGACAAAAGGCAAAAGGATTATTAAAATCAATTTTCGTTCCGAAAAGAAAAAAAAAAAAAAGAAAGCGAAACAAATCGCGCGACCTGCTGTTGGAATTGTGCGAGGAGGAGGAGGAGGAGGAGGAAGAAGAAGCGTGATCGCGACGAGGGCGAGGAAAGCCTGTCATTTTGTGCGAGGGAAGCGGAATTGAAAGAACAGAAGAAAGGATCGAATCTGAGAGAGTTTAGAGGGAGAGGAGACTCATGGTTTCTTCGAAGACCCCTCTTTTCTTCTTCTTCTTCTCTCTCTTTCTTTCGACGCGTGCGTGGCTTTATTATTTCAGAGCCTCCGTCTTTCATTTCCAAGACAGACCTAGCGAGACGACGCTAAAAGGAATTCTCGCATGCTTTGGGGTACCCAGTATAATTTCGGAGAGTTTTGGGGAGGAAAGTGGAATTTAATGGGTGTTGTTTTGTGTCTCCTTTGATGCGAATTGCTATCTGATCTTTCCGCGTACGCCGTTTGATTGGAGAGGCCTAGGGATTTGTGAAAACTAACAGGTTGAGGACCTAAACGGAGCCGCGTGAGAACAAGGGAAAGAAAATGAAAAAGAAAATATTATCAAAGGAATGAAAGTTGAACATTGAATAATACTATAAATAATTTAATATTGGTTTGTTTTGGTTGGAAAACGAGATGCGTATGGGAATAACTGATTAGTTACTAGTAGTTATCTATTCAAAAAATCAATAATAAAGTCAGTAGCTTCCTAAATAATCTTCTCTCTATATGGATAATAAATTAAAAGAGCCATATTGAACAAAAATACTCTTTAATTCTTTAACCAATATATTTTTAGAATTTTTTCCTTTAAAAAATAGTGTTTTTAAATGTTTTTCTTAATCACTTAGGTAGGATTTGTTTCACAAGCTATTTAGTTATATACGAGAATATAGAATCGAAAAAAATTATTCTACGTTTGTTATGAGATCGTAAATAATAAATAACCATTGGTATATTTTATTCCTAATAAAGACATAATCTCATATATTATTAATATTTAGTCTGGATAGAGGACACAGGACAAAATTATTCCCATAAGACACGGGACAATAATACCTCTTCATGAGTAAAAATTCACATATAATCTCTTATTAACCACTATCTCACAACTCTCTCATAGTTTCTTCATGATATATGCTTAAATTTTTTCAACGGTGAGAATTCTATCCAATTAATGTTATCGCAATTTCACTTATGTCAATTTCATTCCTATATTTTAGGATAATATTTTCTTTTCCTCCGATGCTCCTTTTTTTAATCGGCAATTCTTACTCATCTTACAATTATCATAATCATTGAACACACATGGGAGGAAACTGGGTGTAATGAGAGTTTTTGTAATTATAATATATTTCATAAAAAATTAACTCAGCCAAACACATGTTTAACAATACCAGGGAATAACATTCCAACATTAAAGATTCATATGTGAAACAAACGTCCCGTATAGCTTTTAATTTATCATTTTAAATATATTTAATTTTAAATTAAATTTTAATATTTTAATAGGTATATAAAATAAATATGACAAAATATTTGATCATCACTGTAGTTGAAAATTATAAAATAAATATTAAACTTAGGTACATTAGTACTAATTAAGAGAATAAAACTAAATAAATAAATAAAAAATATTTATGATATCAAACATGTAAAGCAATATTCAAAATTTAGTTTTGAAGTCATTTAAAATATCTTAAACAATATAGTTAATATCCATTGACATAAGTATAAGTATTATAAAAAAAAATTGAATAATAAGGTTAAAATAGATTTTTAGTCCATTATGTTTTCGATTATATTCAATTTTTTATCTTTAAAAATACTCAATTTAATTCTTTATATTTTTAAAGTGAGTCAAATGATCTTTTTAAAATAATGATATTTTTTATTTTGAAGTAACTCAAATCAAGAAACTGATTTAGATTTCGATTCAAGAACGGTACTGTTTTTCCATGGCTTCCCCGAGCTCTAGTACACCTACGCCACCGGCTTCCGGCTCTTAGCTCATTGGCATATCACACGATGGCTCAAAATTTTCATGATCAAGTGGAAGAGCCTATGAAAGGCAGCTCCATTAGCAACACAACATTGGTGGTGGTGGATGTTGTGGAGCCGCCGGAGAAACGAGTAGTATCCTACTTGACCCTCTCAACACCGTCGAGGGAGGAAGCTATGTTTTGTTTGAGATTGTCAACGTGTTACAAGCGCTTGGCTCCGCCGCCTCAACAGGTTACACGACCCGAGGAGTTGCGGTTCTATAATCTGGTGTGCTAACATAAAATTAAGTGCAGCAAATCATAACTATTGGATTAGAGCAATGATAATTTGATGGTGAAAAAATTCCTTACGCACAGTGCGGGATATGATGCACTCATGCAGGCTAGAAAGCGTCAAAAGAAAGGTTTTAACTGAGGAAGGAGTGTGGAGAAGAAAGAATAGAACAGGAAACCAGTCAATTACTGATTGAACCACATAAACCTGTATAATTTTACTTATATCTTACTTGAGCGTTAAAATATTTACAAATGATCACCTACCACTAGTTACAAAACCGTAGAAGTCCATCATGATCAGACAACTAAAACACTGACCCAACTAAAGCTTGCAAGTCTCGACCCATCATGTTCGAACTGAAAAGAAACTAACCACAAACATGCACCAAATTGCCTATAAACTCAGAACGTGTTTAATTGAATTTATTTAAAAAATATTTATTATTTTATCATCTTAAAAAACTTTAAAAAATAATTACTTCCTATTAGTATATGTATTATCGTGCAAGCACCCGGTTAGGAAGCCGCAAAGTGCTGAGTACAGATGTGATGATTATGCCTGTCTCTGCCAACAGGCAACAGGGGACCTACAGCACATGCTGCCCATAGATCTATCGAACTTACTAGTAAACATATTCTTGGGGAAGAAAAGGAATATACTGCTACCATTTCAAATCACAGTGATGAAAGAGTAAATCCTGACTTCAACGTATTAGGTTCTGCACAAAATGTGACAAATCAAGGGAGTAATAAACGAAGGAAAGGAGATGTACAGTGTACAGATGTGAAATGTAGCCCAATATTCCAAAATTCTTGCATGGGTAAACTAGGACTTTACAAACTCAAGCTGTGACCTGAACAGACTTTGCGCGGGGGGAAAAAGAATATACTAAAACGTATATTAGCTATACACTAAGCTTGAAATTTTGATATGCAACGTGTCTAATCTACTCAAGTTGGCCTTCCTTTTTTTGTAAGCTGGGTCCCCATATACGAATGGTATAATCATCACTTGCAGATGCCAACATTTGTTGTATTTTGGGGTTCCAGCTCACACAGTTCACAGTCATGGAGTGCCCAGATAGAACTTCTATAGGCCTGGAGTTCCGGCAGTTCCAAATGTATACCTGTATTAAACAAAATTTGGAGGTGGTTTAACTAGTAGTAAGATGTTTACTAACAATAACAATGCCTTTAAAACAGGTGAGTAGGTTATAGGGAATATCTCTATATGAACACCAAGAAAAGGGGAGTACCTGTGAATTCTCACTACCACTGGCGATAAACGTGTTATTCAATCCACCAAAGCATGACCTTATCACATATTTGTGCTGCTTGTGGCCCATAAACCTCAATGGCTTATCCCATTTCCCAGCCACATCCCACATATGAATCTCCTGGCTATTTAGATTGACAATGAAGAACTTGCTATCTCCTGAAACTGAAAGGGATGTGATTGGGTGCTCCTCTGAAATGACTCGCTCAGCATTGGTTCCCATGTGCAGAATCCGAATTTCTTTATCCATGAATATGCTGATAAGATACTCACCATCTGGAGTAACAGAAAGATCTACGACCTTGGGCATCCTCATTCCTCTCCATGATTTTATCACATTTCCATCACAATCCCACATGCAAACGCCCTTTTCAGGGTCAGAACTGCCACATGCAAACTGTTTTGAGTTGGGAAACCAGGCACAAGAGCTGACAACAAAGCCTTGATTTCCAAATGTGTGCTTGCATGTACCTGTTTCAACATCCCACAGCTTCAAAACTTCTGTGTTCCCACATGTAAGCAGCTTGGTGTCATCAGGACTCCATGCTACAAAAGATACAGCATGTTGGTGACCACAAAGTGTGTGCTTCAATGTCAATTTCCCATCCTCCAGCACCTGACAGAAGTATTTCAGAACATTAGAAATGTTTGAAAGGGTGAGAGTTGTGTTGAATTATTATTTTTATGAGCTGTGGAGCCACTCTCATTTTCCAATATTTTATTGATAGATTTACAGACAGAGTAATCACAGTTGACAAAAAAATAACTTCTAGCTTCATAATCAGTGATTGATTAACATAAATGTTAATATTTTAACAAGAAACTACACAGCTCTATTGTCAATGAACCTGTCATTGCTAGGCAATCTGCATTCCT
Organism: Glycine tomentella; assembly: GCA_007407185.1. NCBI lineage: Eukaryota > Viridiplantae > Streptophyta > Magnoliopsida > Fabales > Fabaceae > Glycine > Glycine tomentella. The sequence goes on from PYAF01005492.1 coordinate 164,379, forward strand.
TTCAGTGAGATAAACCTAGATTCTGTATAACCATGAGGGTATGTCATAATCATTCAGGGCCAAGAGAATGAACATAGCATGTTTTACATCCTACTTTTATGATCCATGGGTCAACTGTATTCATAGTGAAAATGTCTTAAATGAAGTGGAAACAGGAAAATTTAGAGGGCAGAATGACCCCACTTGCATAATTTAACATGTTAACCAACACTTCCTCTGCCTCATAACTGAAAAAATAGAATGAAGAAACTTCTCTTTCATATCACAATTTACAAGCTTATTTTCAGTCTTTATCAGCATCATAAAATTACCATCTACCCCCATTGAGTAATTTACTTGATCTCCAACAAACAGAATATCATAATATCCCTTCGACAGCTAAAGAGAAAGACAACAGATTTATAACAGTAAACTAAGAGACCATTAGTATTATGCTCCAAACTTTGTTTCCTTGACAGCAAAATATTTTATTATTAGGAATTCCAGCCTCAGAAAGTGCTCCAAACTCCATTTGGAAGGCATCCAATCAGGCAATTGTGAGATAGGATTTTTGTGGGTTGGCTATTGAAGTGGCTTAGCAAGTGACCTAGAAGCATTGATCATTTCTATCTTTCTATCTAGTAACTAGTAAGACCAAAACTAGCATGGAACCTTACCTCAAAAGATAAACCCATCAGTCTAAACTCAATAGGTTCTCTCGATGGTAATTTGGGTGGATATTTTGAGTAGCCATCCATATATCCATGGATATCAGATAGGATACCAGTGTCAGAATACAGATATTGTATAGGTATTACTCTGATCTTAAAATAGGTGTCTGGAATTTAGGATACAGAAACAAAGGCATAAAAAATTTAGTAGTTTGTCGGATAGGATAGGAAATGTATATTGGTCAGAGATCTCATATAGAATAGTAATAGCCATAAACTTTTTTCTCATACATATTGGGAGCTTAAACGCAAATTGACATTTAAGAAAAAAGCCATTAATATAGGATGAATCATCTAAAGCTAAAATAATGACAACAGCATAATACCTTCCATATGATGGCGGTGCAATCATTGGATGAAGAGGCCAGGTATTCTCCATTATTAGAAAATTGAACAAACCAAACTTCATTTTTATGTCCAGTCAATATCTGCAGTGATGGAAAGAAAAAAAATTATTTAATATTAATATCTAAAGCATGTAATATCACAATTAGGAAAAAGATTAATTTGGAATTTATGTCCATGATTCCAAATATGATCCATCTTCTTTTTGCCACACAGAAGCTGCCCCATAGTCAAACTCTAGACATAAATTAGGGATCAAATGACCAGGAAAACAATCTCATATCATTCCAATCCTTGATATATCAAAAAACTGTTACCAGTCTCATGACTTGCTAATATAGTTTCTAGCGGCCATAAATATTACAATAGTAACTGATTAACAATTGGATATGACTTGCAAATGGATCTAAACATGAAACTCAATACCCTGCCAACTCACCTGAGTCGTTGTAGTAGGAATCTGATCCCTGCTGCAACGATGATCCTCATAAAGCGAAATTGGATTCGACGAACTATGATACATACACGAATCAACCCAAGACATAACAGCACTTTCTACCAAATGCTCCAGCCTTCCTTCAGGCACCGAAATCGGAGGAGGAAACAACTTTTCCAAATCTGCTAACAACTTCTTTCGCAAGTCATGCACAACAACATCGCCACCATCAACTGCACCTAACTCCCTATCCTTAAACGAAAGCAAGCACTTAGCCAAGCTGTGAACTTTGCACTTGCCCACATCCAAGGCAGAAACTTGTTTCCTTAACACCCCTAAAGCTAAGGCATCCTCGCCGCAATTCAAATACTCCATAACACACTGTCTGAACACAAGAAACAGGGCAGATTCCCTGGTTTCACCCAACTCATCCTTTATGGAATTGATATAATCAATGCTTTCGTCCCAATTACCGTTCAAAATAAGTGATTCAAGCAACTTAACCTCATTGGACTTGTACGAAATACCAGATTCCGATTCCAAACACGATGCAGAGCTACTGTACCCTAATGAATATAGACACTGGATTATGATCCTCACAAATTCATGCCTTCTAATTAACCCTTTGGAACCGAGCACCTCACAGGGATTCTCCATGCACGAATAAGATGCATGAATATTGACCTTAAAACGCGAACAAAATTGGTAAAAGAAATTCAGAAAATCTTGAAGCGCAAAAATGATAGAGTAAACCCTAGATGCTAGAAAAAAAAAATTCCAAGGGATTACAACGGTTTGAAATTAGAAGTATCACTAACTGAAACTGAACAACATCGAAGTGTAACTGGAACTTTCTAGAAGATACCGAAAAGCGTAAAGATCCAGGACTAAGGATCAAATGCAGAACTCAGAAGCGAGATTGAAAACGGAAATGGGTTCGCGAGTGTAGAACTTTTTTAAAAAAAAAAAAAAAAAAAGGGTTAACGGCACGTGGTTTTCTTAATCCGGGTCGGGTCGTTCTTATCCGAAAGTGATGTACGCTAAGGCTTACACATGGCTCCGATCCACTACTAGGGACGATAAGCATGACGTCATCATCAGCCCCCCATCCTTTTTGTTTATTTATGAACTAATTAAGATTTTGCTATATGATTTTTTTTTTTCGTTTTTGTAAATCTCTAAACTTTTCATTTTTAGTCTTTGTTCTCAAATCTTGTTCAACTTTTTTTTTACTGCAAACTCCGCTAAAAAATTTATATTGTTGATGTTATGTTGATTTCGGCAACCGTCATATATGAAAAAATATGTCCAAATGTGCTATATCAACAATTATTAGTGTCACATTAGGGATAATATCACATAATCATTACAATAAAATGACTAAAAATTAATGTTGAGTGTTGAGTGAAAAAAAAAGTTAATTAAAATGAATAAAAAGTTTAAAAGTATGTGATTATTAATTTCAATTAAACTTATATATTATAGTTAAGGCTTAACTTTTTCATGCTTCCATGCCACTTTTTTCTTTTAGTTTATAATTTTTTTTTCATTTTTTGTGATTGTAATTTTTTAAAATTTTTAATGCATGTAAAAAAAATAACTTTTAATCTTTTTACTATAACGATGATATGATATTATTGTTACTTTTGACACCAATGTAACACTTTTTACTAACATGACACTACTAATGTTGGACACGTTGTCCAACATGACATTAATGGTTTAATAATTTTTAAATGGGGTTTAGCAATATTGGTTAATCATTCTTATATGCATGATGTTAAAAAAATATCACAAAAACAAAAATAAAAATATATAATTAAGTCTTTGTTTACTATTTAATATTTCTAAACTTATGAACTCGAGAGAAGTCATGAATGATGCAAAAGAGAAAAGGTACCATGCTAAAGAAGCAAAGTGAAGAGATGATGAAAATTGGTATTCTCCTTAATTGAATCATGAAGATGATGATACAAGTTTATATACAATAAGTTTAGATAGCTTTTAATCTAACTACCTCTAACAACTCATTATTTTACCATTGTAACTAAGTAACTAGTTGTAGTCTAACTAATGCAACTAACTAATTTAGTTGACTAACAACATAACTAACTACAGTAGGTATGCTGAAATCCCCCCTCAAGTTGAGGAATGAATATTAGTTATTCCCAGCTTGGAGAGGAGAAATTGAAATGCGCCAAGAGGCAGTGCTTTAGTGTAGATGTCGGCTAATTAATTTGCAAAAAGAAATTGGAAGTAATTTGATGAGACCAAATAGCAATCGTTCCCATATAATGTGGCAATCAATTTGTACATGTTTTGTTCTTTCATGGAAGACAGGGTTTGTTGTAATATGAAGAGCATGATGATTGTCACAAAACAACAAAGCAGGTTGTCTGAATGCAACATGAAAATCTTGAAGTAAAAATGCAAGCCATTGTAATTCACAAGTGGCACTAGCAAGAGCTCTATATTCAACTTCAGAATAGCTTTCAGACATAGTTACTTGCTTCTTTGATTTTCTTGAAATCAGAGAGGAACCAAGATAAACTGAAAACCAATGATGGATTTATAGGTATCAATACAGCCAGCCCAATCTACATCACTAAAAACCTTTAATTAAATTATGTTATCTGTAAGAAAGAAAATGCCCTAGGCAGAAGCAGCTTTAAGATATCGCAATATCCTAAAAGTTGCTTGTTGATGAGCAAATGTTGGACTAGACACAAATTGACTGAGGTGTTGCACTGCAAATGTAATATTTGGTTTAGTATTGGTGAGATAGATCAATCTCCTAACGAGTCTGTGAAACGAAGAAGCTTCTGAGTCAAGTAAAGAAGTACCATATGTTTAATGCAACTTTGTGCAATAGTCAATTGGTGTAGAAGCATGCTTTGAACCTAGCATGGCAGCATCATCAAGAATATCCATAGGTGTATTTTCTTTTACAAATATTGATACCAGATTTGCTATGGGCAACTTGAAAGCCAAGGGAGAATTTAAAATCCTCAAGATCCTTAATGTGAAAAACAGTGTCCAACAATTTGGTGATATGTGATATTCAAAAATATCATTACCAAATAAAACAATGTCATCAACATAAACTAGTAGAGCGACAAAGGATGCCCTTATGGTTCGGTAAACAATAGGTAATCAGAAATAAATCGTTGATATCCATTTGAGATGAGTAAAATAGATAATCTAGCATACCACTACCCACTTGCATGTTTGAGACTATAAAGAGATCTTTAAAGTCTACACACTAAGCTAGGTTTAGAGGATTTCATGCTTGCAGGAAGAGCCATGTAAACTTCCTCATTAAGATCACCATGCAGAAATGCATTGTTGACATCAAGTTATTTAAGATGCCAATTTTTTATGGCAACAAGTGCTAAAAGCAACCTGATAGTAGTTATTTTTGCAACCGGAGAAAAGGTATTCAGTAGTAGTACCAGTGAGTAAAAAGATGAGGAAACATAGATTGAGGTGATTTGGGCACGTAATGAGACGATCATTAGATGCTCCCATAAGAACCAAAGTTTGTTACTAAGAGCTCGATACAAAGAGAGGAAGAGGTACACTGAAACTTACTTGGGAAAAGGTAATTAAACAAGACTTAATGGAGTGAGATATAGATTGATAGACGGTGTATCTTAGGACGGAATGGAGAAAAGTTATAAACTTGGTGAAAGGTTAGACCCGTTGTTATGTTATCTCTATGTTCCAAGTGATCCCTTTTTAGTCATTTTCCTCTTCTTTTTCCCCCCTTCTCTGCTTTTACATCTTTTTTTTCAACCTCCTCGTATCTATCATTGGGTTCATTTACGACCGACCCCAATTAGCTTGAGTTAAAGGTGTTGTTGATGTTAATGTTGAGAGAAGGTATCCAAATAATCTTGACCATCAACTTGAGTATAACCTTTGGCAACAAGGCGTGTCTTATATCTTTCAATACTACCATCAACATGGTGTTTGAACTTATAGATCCACCTACAACCTATAACAATCTTGTGGGGAGGTAAATTTGTAAGAGACCATGTGTTGTTTCTCTCCAAAGCATTAATTTCTTCATTCATTACTCGAATCCAATGGTCATGCTTAGATGCCTAAGTATAGGATTTTGGTTCGGTTTGAGATGATATCGACATAAAAAAAAAACTATGGTTTGAAGGGGATAATCTATCATATGATAAGACTAAGGATAAAGGATGACAATACTTGATTAATGAGAGGTCATAGTTGATGTATGTTTGGTCTGAAAGTTAGTGTACTTTCTTGGCCTATACCTTGGGTGATCAGATCTGTGAAGTTGAGGCTGCTGCTCAACAGAAGATGATGCATCACCAGTGGATGTAGTTGGTGTGTCAGGAAAAGCTTGCTCAGGTGGAGAAATATTAGGAGAGGAATATGGAGAAGGAACATATGAACATGACTCAAAAATATTAGAAAGAGGATTGGTAGGTGACAAAGATGGATTGTCATCTTGAATTATTAAAGAAGGGTGTGAATGAAAATAGGGATTATCAATGATAGAGATATCATCAATAAGGGAAACAATCTTCAGAAAAAATAACATTTATAGAAATTTCAATAGCTCGGGTTTTAAGGTTAAAAGAGACATAGCCTTTTTTATGGGGTTTTAAACTAAGGAACACGCATGGTAATGCTCTTGGATCAAGTTTCTTGCTATTAAATGTAAGGGTGTTTTGTAACATAAGCAGCCAAAGACACAAAACAAAATAATATCATATGGAACAATGTATAAAGTTTGATATGATGAAACATTGTCAGTGAAAGGAGTGGACAAATAGTTAATGAGAGTGGCATCATGAATAAGAGCATATGACCAAAAAAGGGATGGTAAGTAAGACTGAAATAAAAGAGCTCGAGTGACATTCAACAAATGTTGATGTTTTCTCTCTATAATTTCATTTTGTTGAGGTGTCTTTACATAAGATGTTTGATGTACTATACCAATGGTAGCATAGAATTGGTGCAAAACAAATATTGCTTCATTATCGGATCTTATAGTTTAAAATTTGGTTTCAAATTGTCTTTCGGCAAAGACAATAAAGTTTTTTAATTAAGTTTGTGTTTCAGCTTTTGAAATCATAGGAAAAACCCTTACAGATATTGAATAATCATCTACAATGGTTAAGAAATCTTTTTGACCATGCAGAGATGTAACTAAGCAAGGACCCCAAATATCCACATGCAATAAAGATAGAGAAGCAAAATCATGTGAAGTGATAATAAGAAAAGCAATTTTTTTTGCTTAGCCTTGTGCCATACGTCACATACAAAATCTTTATTAGAAATCAAAATGGGATAATGTTGCTTCATCATATGCAACATTTCATGAGAGGGATGTATTAGTCTATAATACCATAAATATATAGGCACTTTATTGCAAAAATGAACTTTATTACAAGAAAGAGCTGAATTGGAAACAACAATCATAAAACTGACACCAGGTATCTTCAATTTGTATAAGTCATCTTCTACATCAACTATACCAATCATCTTCTGGGTGGCTATTTCCTATATCATCATTCAACATAGAAAGTCAAATTGCAATTTAGGAAAGAAACAAGTTTAGAGATAAAGACCAAGTTAAAAGTGAAATTTGGCAAATAGAGTACATCAGTAAGGGAAAGAGAATTAGTGAGTTGTAATGAACTAGAATAATTTTCCACAATCTGTTGGCCATTTGGCAACCGAACTACAATGGGATTAATCTCCTTGTAAGTGGTATAAAACTTTAAAAATGAAGCTACATGATCAGTGATATCTGAATCAAGGATCCATGTGACTTGATCATGTTTGTTTGTGGCACAAACCAAAGGTAAAACATGACCTACAGTGCAATGATCATTATATGAGACTGTACCAAGTTGGTTGATACGAGAGATGTTGTTTAAAGCTGAAACTCCATGGTTTGATTGTTGTTAAAGTAAATTCAATAAGGTTTAATATTGTTATGATGTAAGCTTCAGGTCATTCTTGCATTTGTTTATTTTTAGAATTATTTACTTTTTCTATAGTATTATTTATTATGGTTCCGTGGTTAATATAATATGTGACCAGTAGGATAATCATGTTTCTTGTAACAACCTTGAACAATGTGACCAGTTGCTCTACAGTGAGTACAAACTTTAGTACTATTTTCTCCTAAATTACCTCTGCCATAAGAGCTACAACCTCCTTTACCTCCCTTATTAGCTGAGAAGTCAGAAGGATATACATTCTTCTTGAAACAATTATCCACAATGTGGTTATTTCTTCCACAATAGCTACAAAAAATGTTAGATCTTGAAGTTGTACCAACAACATTTATCAGACTCGTATTTCCAAGCATATTTGTACTAACAAATTGTCTTTTTGTTGAACCGCATATGATAACACTTTACCAATGAGAGGCAGAGGATTCATCATCAAAATATTGGACCTAACATTATTATATAGTTTGTTCAATCCTTTAAAAAACTGCATAACTTTATCTTGCATTTTTCTTTCCATTGCATTAGTAAGAACATCACAATAACATTTATGCATACATGTACACACAGGATTGGGCCTATAACTCTATAGTTCATCCCAAATCTTACGTAATTTTGTAAAATGACCAATGATAGAAGTATCACCTTGTTTGATTGAAGCCATATCTTGTTGCAACTCTGAAATTTGCAACAAATCCCCTTATGAATAACATGATTTCAGATTTTTCCAAATATCAAGGGCATCATCCATCAATAGTGTACTTTATCGAATTGAAGGTGACACGGAGTGCACCAGCCATGATACAATCATATTATTACATTTTTTCCAAGCTGAGTGAAGAACATGATTTGATGCTAGTCGTTGAAATGATCCATCAACAAACTCTACTTTATTTTTCGTTCTCAATGTAGTGAGCATAGATCTACTCCATGAATTGTAATTCGCAGGGTCCATAACTGGTGAAACAAAAGCTGTAGCAAGACTCTCACTAGGATGAAGATAATAGGCTATGAACATTTAAGGATTGATCTTGATCTGAACCCATGAAGAGAAGATGAAGAAACCAAATTGAAACAAGCAAAAAGAAGAAAGAAAGAAAAAAGTAAGTCACGTAGTAGAGCTCTTCAATTGAAGAACTCTGATACCAACATGAACTCGAGAGAAAGCTATGAATAACACAAAAGAGAAAAGATAGCATGCAGAAGAAGCAAAAGAGAAGAGGTGATGAATATTAGTATTCTCCTTAATTGAATCACAAAGATGATGATACAACTATATATACAATAAGGTGAGATAGTTTTTAATCTAACTACCTCTAACAACTCACTATTTTACCGTTGTAACTAACTAACTCTAATCTAATCAATGCAACTAACTAAAGCAATTGTGCTAAGATAAACATAAATAATATATTCTTCTTAGTTCACTTACTTTTTTAAAATGATACATATTGAACATAATTTATATTTTGAAGATTTTTTTATTTATATTATAAAATAATCAGAGGATGTGTAAGAAAATTTGTTAAAAAATATTTATTTCATCCTTTATGTAAAAATTAAATAAGTCCACTTTTTCCTAATATTAAGGAAAATTGACACACTTTCAAATATATTGATTATTGAGAAATAAGAGATACATCAAACAAAATGATTTGGTCCAACTGATAAAAGGACCTTCTCTATCTAACAATTATCTAAACAAGAAAACGACTAAGGGGTTAGACGGTGGCAACTTTATTGCTCCCTTCCCTTGTAAAAAGTCATTGCAAAGTTGATGTCCACTCATTTCTATTCAATTAAATGTATTTATTTACTTATTAATAATATAAGTCAGACTTATGGGTAGAGAAAAACTATCCTTTCAAATTATACGTAATGTCATTAAATATTATCACTATGATGAATATTTTTTGAAATAAAATTTGATTTTTTTATACCACTAATTAAAATTAATTGACTTGTTTTTATTAATCCTAATGAATTCATTATTTGTTTCTTACGTATAAAAGATTGGAGAGAATATAACGTTATTATTTGATATTTTATATATTATTTAGGCTTAATTATATATTTTTTTCCAATAATTGTAAAATATGTTGTACAATCTTATTGCACAAAAAATAGTTTATCTTTACATTTAAGTTATGTGATTTAATAAATTTCTTTAAGAAATTACAACGTCCCACGTCATTCCTAATTTTTTTCAAAATTATCTGTTGAATTGATTAACGTTTTCCCTCGTACCATGAATGAAAATATGAGAGTAAATCGATACAACATTGCATAATTCTTACAGCATGTTCCATATGAAAAAAAAAATAAAAATCCTTAGAGCATGTTTAATTGCCACACTGTTTTCTCTTTCTTTCACTAACTGTTGTGTAAAGAAAAATATATGAAACTCAAAATTTCAATTACTTGTAAAAGTAACGGTTACAGCAGTATTATAAATTCGAGATCAGAAACATTAAATAAATACATTGTTAAAGTTGATCTTTAGAAAGGGAAATATTCATGATTATAATAATAGTCGGTCTTGTCGGAAGCTTATTATTGCTGCTTCTGAAGTCAAATTTACATTAATTATTTCGTATTGGTTTTCATTAAAAAAGTTAATAAAGTCTCCCTTGTTTTATTATCACATTTCTTTCCTCTTAAGTTTTGAATATTATAAGTGGAAAAACATTTCAGTTTCAAGAAGCATTTTCAATTTATATTCCTCGAAAACAATTTCTATTTATTGTTTTTTCTCTAAAAACATTTTTTTTTAATTTTTTTTCCCTCCCACTTACCTAACAGTGGCGGAGCCAGAAATTTTTTTGAGAGGGGACGAACATAAAAAAAATTATATCATAAATAAAAGTTTTCTAAAGACAATACAAATCTAATATACAAAAAAATGCAAACCACAAATCACAGATAGATAAATTGCAAATAGAATGGGTTGATGAACAAGCTGACGTCTAGTGAGTTTTAATAAAATAATTCATAATTTAAAATTAAACTCAAAGTAATAATATGGAGATAAGAAATAAAGAAGACACAATCAGTTTTAGCATGAAAAACCCAATTAGATAAAAAAATTACAACGTCCAAATTGGATAATCAATCTAATGGACAACTCTACTATGATAATAAATAAGTACCTTAAATTCTGATGGAGAGTTAAGAATTAGACTTGTCAAACACTTCTATATAATCTTATAACAATTCTCTCAATGATGCAAACATAAACTCTCTAAAGTTCTAATATTATTTGAAATGAAATGCATACTATCAACACAAAAATATATTTCTATTTATACTAATTTAAGCATACGATTTTAACCAATATTTGAATGCAATCCTAAAAATATTTTATCGTATTATGTCATAGAATCTTAAATATATTTTATATTATGCAATACAATCTAAAAAATATTTTATATTATGTAATACAATCTTAAAAATATTTTATCCTATTTTTTATACAATATTAAAAAATATTCTATATTATATTTGAATATAAGCTTAAAAAATATTTTATCTTATTATGTAATATAATTTTAAATTTTTTTATTATATTATATAATGTAATCTCAAAAGTATTTTATCTTATTTTTATATGTAATATTAAAAAATATCATTTTCTATTATATTATACAATTAACTATTTTTATCATTAAATTACTTTTTTTCAATTTTTAATTTTTAATATATATAAAAAATTTATATTAATAAAATTTTAGGAAGCGGTGGTCCACCCTAACCCCTATCTCCGCCCCTGTTAATAGCTAGTATATTTTCAGCAATTCAATAACAAGAAGTGATGTTTGTACTAAATCCCATCTATCACCGTTATAGCAAACAATTCTTAAAACCCATCATAATAAATAGAGTGATACGAAGTTATGTTAACTCGATACAATTATGTTAAACAGTAAATTTTTGTTACTCTCAATAGTTTTATTTAATTTAAACAAAATTATCTTTCACAAAAGATATTTATAATTTTGTGCGAAGAAAACAACTCCTAATAACTGGTAACTAGTGAGACAAGCAAGCTAATGTAGCTCAGGCACCAATACATAATACAAAAACAAAAAAATCCTAATAAATTACAATAAGTTTTGGATTTTGAGATTCAAGAATTGCTTTGGTGGATTCACAAAGAACACACGTGTGACCAATATTTTTTTATTAAAAAAAGCAACAGAAAACATAAGCAGACAATTCGTTAGCAAGGTGTTCCGCACCAAATCAAATGAGAAAAAAACAAAGAAGACCTGCTAAGACCTAATCAATCTTTTTTTCTTTCATCAATTCATTCACAAACAGATTAAGACGAGTAGGGCATTCTTTGACGGATTTAATTTTGTTTTGCTTTACCATCATTACCAACGCAAAGTTAATAAGACAACATTTTATAATCCCCACCTGATTTCATTTCTTTTAATGAAAAATTGATATCCAAATTTTATAACTTAATGTGAAATTATTCTATAAAATACAATTAAAAATTAAATTTATGTTTTTGAGTTTTTTAAAAATTAATTTCTCAAGGCATCATATTTTTTCCGGAAGAATTTGACTATTTATATATATATATATATATATATATATAAACAACATATTGACAGGGGATAGCCCCACCATGAAGCGATGTACCCCGATGGCGCGTTTTGACGAGATGAGATTGGCGTTTGAGAAAGGCAACGAAACGGGTCGGACAGTGTCGTTTCGTTGAACCCTTTGCGCTCACGCTCCCACACGTAGCGTGCGTGCGTGAGACATGAAGGGAGAGAGTGTGTGTGTATTGTATTGTATTGTGTTGAAGAATGATCATGAGACACGCACTCACTGTATCACTGTCAACAACACTCCCACCAGCATTAAAGGCTCTCAACTTCCCCCGTCCCCTTCTTCCTCTCTTCCCCTTCTCCACCCACTCGAAGTCTCTTCTCTTCCGTTTCAAAGCCACTTTCTCTCTTTCGAGATCTCTCTCGCTTTCTCGCTCTAACTTTCTCTCTCTAGCTTTTTCGCATGCACGCCGGTTGCGTTGTGTAGATCTTCCACCGCATTTCATGGATCCAGGAACCGACCTTCCTGCATTGTCTTCTCTCTCCTAGGGTTTTGTGATTCCTTCTGCTTCGCGCTTTTGAGCTATGCGTTCTCTCTCTACCGGCTCGCTCTGCTGCCGTCTCCACCATGACCGCCGGCGGCTGCTCTGCCGGAATTTCGCCACCTGCCGGTCACTCCTCAAAGTCTCTTCTCTCTCCTGACGATGCTCTTCGCCGGTGTCGTGTTTGGCGAGAGAGAATGCCGGTGTCCATCGTCTTCCTCCTTGCTCTTCTTAACTTGCTTTTCTCTTGCCAAGGTACTTTCACTTTCACTTCCCTCTTCTTTCGCTATTTTAATTTCGGCGTCTCTATGTTCTATTTTGTGTGTTGGCAATAGAAATTGAAGTAAATGTGGAGTAATGGAAGAACAGGAAGACCAACGTAACGTAACAGTTTGTATTATTTTGTTCTTTAGCCTTTTCTTCTTCTTCTTCGTCGTCGTCGTCGTCGCTGGAATATGTATGAAGTAGATGTTAACGCTTTCTCTGAGAAGTGTACGCTACACGTGAATCCCTGACTGATAATTAATATGCAGCAGTTACTTGCCAGGTTCAAGGTCCCTGAACCTGGGAGTCTGAGACTGGGTTTGTACATGTCTGCTAGTTCTGTAGCTTGGTAGCAACTGAATTCTTCAATGTTATAGTTTTTTATTTGTGCTGTGTTGTTTGAATTTTAGTTGGTTGGTTGTCAATAATGTTATTATTCTTTTTGCTAAATTATTTATAATTTTAATTGTATCTAGAACAGCCTTTCTGATGTTTTTCCCCCCCACTAAGTAGTTGTCTGCTATCCAGTACATGTGGCACATCATTGTTTCCCCTTTATGTTGCGATGGACAAAACCTAGTCTTCACTTGCCAGACGTAATTATTTGATGCAGCATTATATTGGATATTTATTTATTCATTTGGTTTCTGAATATATATTTTCTACCATTGGATTGCCATAGGTGCAGACTCTCTTTAGCATTTTAATCCAATAACTCCTTTCCGATATAGCAAAACTATGACAATTTGATCTATATACTGATATTTTCACATTTTGTCTCTCTTCTCTATGTTATCTGCTTCAGCTACTAAACCAAGCATTGAATTGAATAATCAAGAAACATATTTTACTTGATTCTATAATAGCCTGCCAGATTGTCCAAGACTCATCATGTCGAGCACCACAAACTGATTGCTTTCCTGGAAAACATGCTTCAAACTTACTATCACACTTGTTGCTATTAATGAAAAAGATTATCTGTTGATATTTTATTTTATTTTCAAGGGATTCCTATTGAGATCTTCTCTGTGGATGCTACTGTTATGTATGACATAGTAGGTTCTTTGCATGCAGTGAAGTCGATTTCTCTGAGTGTGTCATTTGCTTCATCAGAACGGGCTAAAATGTGGCTTGTGAAACCTTCTTCTGGACCATCTTCTGCACCCGTACCATCTCCATCTTATCATGGTATATTATATATTTCAATAGCTCGCTGTTAAACTTAAAATTAGCTTTTGCATATAAGGAGGCCTAATCTTCTCTTATTTTAGGTCCTCATGTGACTCCAAGACCAAGACATCATTATCATCACCGTCACCATCACAGCACGAGGCCTTATGTAGCAGCTCCACGCCCTTCAAAAGATCAAGGTAATTTTTTGAAATAGACAATCTTTCCCTCCTACTCTTTGAGGGAAGAGATAGTTATAAGGTGATGTCCCCTCCTCCCCCTCTTCTCCTTAAAGAGATAAGTTGGTCAAGGGCCAAACAGAATTTTAGAGAAGCTTGAAAAAATAGTATTTTTTTTTTTTTTTTTAAATGAACGAAAAGCCAAAAGCAAAAAAAGATTAGAGGAGCTTTTACTTTCAAGAATTGAAGAGAAAAATAAAAATAAAAAAGCTTGGCCAAACGCAATCTAAATTATAATATCTCAACAACTATTGGTCTTTCCATTTTGTAGTTAAATATATTTAAATCTTTATATGTTTTTCTGAACTCTCTATTTGGCCAAGTAAGATGATCAAAAGTGGCATCTGGATTCTGCATAACCTAGTAATCTAAGTTCTATAATTATGTTGCCTTGTTAGTCTTTTACTGTACATTGTGTTGTTAATCATGGTAAGACAATATAAATAGAAATGATGTCTAAAAAATAATATTTGGAAGAAAATTTATAGTGAATAAATTTTCTTCCTTAGATTAAACACATTTTATGTGAGGAAATTTTATTTATTTTAAACAATATTTGCTTCTTGATGTTCTTTCAAACTGTCCGATAATGATTGCTCACTCCATATTTATGGTAAAAATGATTTTATTCTATATTTGCTTTTGGGTGTTTAGCAGCACATGTAATGTGAAAACTATGCCCTAGTTCTCAAAGTTATGGAATGGTTTAATGATTGAATTTATACCATAGGCCTAAATATTCATTTTTCAAACAAACTCAAATAAATAATTTCTGTTAAATAAAGCCTTTCGCTGATTGATTGGATTTCTGAACTTAACATTTTCTTTTTTTTTGGCCCTCCCAGTTAGTGTCTTATACTGTATACTCATTTATACTGAATTTCTGGCAGCTTGTGACCAAACCTGCATTGATCCGCTTACATCAAGTCCCTTTGGTTCACCTTGTGGTTGTGTATTTCCCATGAAAATCAGACTTACACTGGATGTAGCTCCTTATGCTGTTTTTCCGGTAATGACTGAGTTAGAGAATGAAATTGCGTTAGGCACATATTTAGAGCAGAGTCAGGTGAAGATAATGGGTGCCACTGCTGACAGTCAAAATCAGGGAAGAACTGTTGTTGATATTAACTTGGTTCCGCTGGGAGAGAAATTTGACAATACAACTGCAGCTCTTACATATGAGAGGTTTTGGCACAAGAAAGTTCCTCTAAATAGGAGCCTTTTTGGCGATTATGCTGTTGTGTACATTACTTATCCAGGTAGTTGTGTTTCTGAGTTTCTCCTTATACCATTTTACTTTACCACTATCAAGTTACTATCTGAGACTAAAGCTGTTTGTATCAGGAATGCAATCATCGCCACCATATGGATCTTCAACAGGGAGCAGTCCTAGTCAAAGTGTTGATGGTATTCTGCCAGTCAGTGCCAACTTTGTCAGCAAGAATCAGAAAATGAATCTCAGGACCATAATCATCATTGCTTTATCTTCCTTTGTACTCTTGCTGGTTTTGGTGGGAGCATTTTCAATTATTTTGAAATGGAGGAAGACTGGGGGACCATCAAGTGCTGTTGGCCCTGCATTCACATCATCTCTAAACAAGAGATCAGGTATAATTTTGAAGTTCTTTTGACATTTAATTTTTCTTTTAAGTTGGCAGAATTTTTTGTTTGATTACTAAATAAACATTTATTGTCTACTCAACTATGGCTATTGCCTAAAAATAATTTTTCCTTGGGTTGACTGTGGCTCCCTTTGTAGTTTCTTTCTTTTAGTTTCTATGATATTCTTGTTATGTGAAGACAATTATATTTGTTAAGATCTATTTTGGCAAAGTGAATTTACATGATGTTTATACATTGTTTGCAGTGTGTTGATCTGTTTGACTATGAAGATTTTTCAACCGTCATTACTCATTGATGTTATTTTTGTACTACACTTCAATTAGGTTTTCTTGACTCACACGTGTTAGTTTTTTGTGTGTGGGGTTGTTTTAATTTTTTATATGAAAAATGGACAGCTGTAAATTAGACTTGTTATACCAAATACATACTATTATTGTCATCTACAGAACCAATTCTATTAATGAGATGACCTCTGCCTTCGGTTGTTATTGATTTATATACATCTGCAGTGAGCTCAAATATTGTAGCGTAGCAATGGAAAAAATTTTTATTTTATGTTTGCAATTTCTCTTTCTTTAGTATGTAAACTTGCATTTATGGGGTGCAAGTCTGGTATTTACTTGTCCTTGTGTATTTTTTATAGTAATTTTATTATTTTCTTGGTTATCTTTATTATATAATAGTTGAAGTAAATCTAAATGGATCTAAGCATTGCAGGCTTGGGGTCTATGTTGTCAAGTAGTATTACAAGCTCAACATCAATTTCACTTATGTCCACAATGGCTACTTCCCTTCTCTCTGTTAAAACGTTTTCACTTTCTGAGCTTGAGAAAGCAACAGATAAGTTTAGTTCAAAGAGAGTACTAGGTGAAGGAGGATTTGGACGTGTTTATAGTGGGACATTGGAAGATGGGGGTGAAGTTGCAGTTAAGATGCTAACAAGGGATAATCATCAGAATGGAGACCGTGAATTTATTGCAGAGGTTGAAATGCTAAGCCGTTTGCATCACCGTAACCTAGTCAAACTGATTGGTATATGCATCGAAGGGCGCAGGCGTTGCTTGGTGTATGAGCTTGTTCGCAATGGCAGTGTTGAGTCCCATCTGCATGGTAACATATTTTCATCAGCTCAAGACGTGCAGCCCATGTTCAATTTGTGTTTCTTCGTTATCTTTTAAATCATTTAAATGCTTGTTAATGATATTACAGGTGACCACAAGATAAAGGGAATGCTAGATTGGGAAGCAAGGATGAAAATTGCCCTAGGAGCTGCAAGAGGATTGGCCTATCTTCACGAGGATTCCAATCCCCGTGTTATTCACCGAGACTTTAAAGCTAGCAATGTGTTATTAGAAGATGACTTTACTCCCAAAGTTTCTGATTTTGGCTTGGCAAGAGAAGCAACTGAAGGTAGTAATCATATTTCAACACGGGTGATGGGAACTTTTGGGTAAGTGTATAAACAGACTTTGTCTACAGCAACTTGATTAAGTAGTCTTAAACATCTCTAGTGCCAAATTGTAAAGTTCTTCAATGACTCCCAATATATATACTATTTTAAAGTTTTGGATAGTATTTCAATTCTTGACTCTCTTTATTTAACTTACATATATACTTAGTTTAGTTAATTTGTGAAAGATTCTAATTTTACTACTTGTTAACCATTTTGAGATTTATCTCCTCTCTACTAAATAATTTAGCTTTATGAGCTGTAATTCATACGTCTAAGAAATGGTGGGACTGTGGGAGGTGCATTACAAATTCCAGGTTTTAATTTGATGCCTTTCTATCTGATCTTCAATTTTGCAGGTATGTTGCCCCAGAATATGCTATGACAGGCCATTTACTCGTCAAAAGTGATGTTTATAGTTATGGTGTTGTGCTGCTTGAACTTCTCACAGGCAGAAAACCAGTGGATATGTCTCAACCTCAGGGACAGGAGAATCTTGTAACTTGGGCACGGCCAATGTTGACGAGTAGAGAAGGTGTAGAACAGCTGGTGGATCCATCTTTGGCTGGAAGTTACAACTTTGATGACATGGCAAAGGTTGCTGCTATTGCTTCAATGTGCGTTCACTCAGAGGTTACACAAAGACCTTTTATGGGTGAAGTTGTGCAGGCTCTTAAGTTAATATACAACGATACAGATGAGACTTGTGGAGATTATTGTAGTCAGAAGGATTCCTCTGCTCAGGAATCTGATTTAAGAGGTGACCTTGCCCCTTCTGATAGCAGTTGGTGGAATGCAGGAGGGCTAACCCCTCGATTAACTTACGGGCAAGCATCTTCCTTCATCACTATGGAATACAGTTCCGGTCCACTTGAAGAAATGGAGAACAGACTGTTTTCAACTTCAAGCTTGATTGGCGATGAAATATCTTTACCGATTAGGCATGGGAATAGATCAGGCCCCTTAAGAACAGTCCGAAACAAGCTGTCTTTACATAGATTTACAGGAAGTCGGAGTGAGCATGGAGGACCTTCTTCCAAGCACAATTGGAACGATGGTTACTGGGTTTAAGAGGTTTGGGCTTTTTTTCTAGTGTTTTTGAAATGTACAGTTTCTAAAGGGATCAGAACTAATGATTGGGTGACTGATTTAGCTTAGGCATCTCAAATTTCTGCAGTTTTCATGTTATTGTTGGAGAGATACAGGACGTTGACAAATTTTGAAATATTGATTCATTATACAAGGAGGAAATGTAACTCGAACAGTATTGTAAATGCCTTGAATTGTATCTCGTGGTGTCATTCCCATTTCCATTTCTATCAGCAAGGACTAGCCAAAATGAACTTTATGACAAAAATTACTCTACTGGCCATTTTTACTAGCTGCCGTATTTGCAATTCTAGTATAAGAAACAGGTATAGAATGGGGGAAAAAATGTAATTTAATCAGTTATAGCCATGCATTGCCTTATTTATTCGATCTTTCTATTTTTAACTCCTCTTTCACTTGCACATCCCAACACCATAAATCAGTTTCTTTTTCACTTTCTCGCCCGCACATCACAACACTCCTAAATTCCTCCCAGTTGTCGTATTGTTTTCTCTACTGTCCGTCTACGTATATTTTCATGGCTTAAATATCTTTTGATTCTTATAATTTAACGTTTTTTTTTTACTATTAATCATTTCAAAATTATATTTTTTGTTTTTAATCCTTATAAATTATGTTTGTTTTACGCTTAAAGATGTTCTTTTCATTGTTAAAAGCGTCATCTAATTTAAGGACTAAAAAAATAAATCTAATTTACAAAAACTAAAAAAATAAAATTATAAGGATGAAAAATAAAAAAAATGTTAAATTGTAAAGAAAAAAATATATTTAATTTTTATTTTTATTTTTTATTTTCATTTTTAATTAAAAATTGGTTGTTCATTATTTTCAAATATTAATACATGAAACACTGAAAATAACTTTTTTTTTAAATATTAATATTTTCTTAAACTAGGTA
>PYAF01005492.1:183826-219300 GCA_007407185.1 Glycine tomentella
TGAAAAAAAATTTTTTTTTGTAAAATATTAATATTTTCTTAAACTAGGTAATCCAACTCATAATCTTTTAATATCTTATGATAAATTTATATTCATTAAATAGAAAAGCTCTCTTTAAATTGATAAATCATCAATTTATCAATTGATATCTTTCTAAATTAATAAATTTCTTGTCTCAACATTGTTAGTTTATAAAAATCAGACAACATTTTTATTCTTTAGATCTTGCTAACTAATGTCTAAAGACATTATTAATTAATTAAAGAATTAATAATAGACAATTTTTAATTGAAATTCTCATTAAAGAAACACAATGGAATTATACATCTTAACCAATGCTTAGAATTGTAGGTACAAGATTTGTTTTTATTATAATAAAAAATACGAGGTAATAATACGGGCAAACTATTATTAACTGACATTGGTCAATCAATCTAGCTTTCTGGGTTTCTAGATTCAGTTGGAGCCAACTAATTAATAGTACCTCCAAAACAAAACCATGTCCCGTGACTGTGATTTCCTTCCTGAAAACACCATTGTTGTGCGTCCTCTCTCTACTCGACGCCTACCCTTTTCATTTTTCAAGCTTAAAAATGGAATCTTTGTTTGTAACTGTGTGTGCGCGTGCAGGTGGGGTGTGGGGCGGTAGGTGTGGATTTCTTATCCTAAGCTAGATGACAAAATCAGAAGCACTTCCTTCAAGGTCTTTGTCTTTTCACCCATCTATCTGTCTGTCTATCAGTCATCACATCTTGTCATGAATCATGATAATGATAAAACTTATTTATTTCTTTATTTGGAGTTGAAACTTGGAAATGTGCATTGTTTGTTTAGGTTCAAGGAGGTGGAAATACAGGTAATGCCTTAACATGTGCGCCCGCCCGCTTAGGCCTCAAACCAAGAATCATCTCCAAGGTTTTTTTTATCTATCACACATACACTGTGTGCATGCCTTATTTCCCCTCCATTCTTGTATTATGTTGTTTCATTTCCATAAGGTTGCAGATGACACTCAAGGCAGGGATATATTACATGAGCTAGAGGTTGATGGGGTAGATAAATCCGTTATGGCTGTAATTTTCTCACACTTCCCTTTTTCTTTTTTGGCATTATGGTGGCTTAAAATGATTGTATCTTGACTGTTTGACTTTGACATGTGACTTTTTTAGTGTAGATGTTGATTTGTTGAACATGTGTTAACCTGTGACTACTTTTTTGAGTTTTGACCATTAGTTCACTCAATAATAAACAATAAATCAATGTATTGAAAAGAGTGTGTTGCTAATATATTTCGTGTGTATTTGCAGTGTAGTGCGTGTTTAGATAAACAATTGTAGAATTAATTTTGAATCAACGTAATTTTGCAGAATTGATTTTAAGTAAACACGATTCTGTTGAAACATAATTTTTGATTGGATAACAGATGTCAAAAGTTGATTTTGTTACACAAAGTTGTTTGGAAATTTGCAATCAAAATTGATTTTAGTTGTATAATGACCAAAATGGGTGTATGATCTTGAATTGTCTACTATGTCTATGTGTGATCTTGAATTTTTAGACAAGCTGTGGTATGAATTAAGTTTGCAGTTAAAAAAAGTTAAAACCTTAGTATATGGCAATGTATATTCCATGTTCAAATTTTACTTTTTGCCTGTTTGTGTTTGTTTTTTTATATAATTTTCATGCATATAATAGTGTTATTGCTGCTGTTATTATTATATTTATTTATTGTCCTTGCTATTATTTTCAGATCTCTAAGGAAGGCACTTCACCATTTACATATATCATTGTGGACAGCCAAACATAATGATCATTGACTTATTCTTCCTTTTATTTGTATAGCTCCCCCTCCCAAAAAGAAATTTTAATAAAATACAATAAGCATTGAGATTCTTGTCACTGTCACCAGCTCAGGATTGAACATAGAATAGGGGATACTGCAGCATGATTTAAAGAAAAATGAAATGAGTTGAAGTTGCAATTTTTTTTCATATATTTCTCAATTCTTTTTCTCCTTTTTCTTTTACATATCAACTTTAGATACCTGAGATTGTGTTGTTTTACCCAGCAATCAGTGATGCATGAGAAGGAAAAGTAGAACATCTTTGGTAAGAATAAAACAACAGTGTTTTTATCATGATTCATAATAGTAAGATCTTCAAGCATTTGTTGTTAATGAGGCTGTTGCAAATTATATTTGTAACTTGACTAATTTTTATTCTAATTTTTCAGTAAGTCCTGTACTTGTATACATACCCCAGGATTTCCTCAAATGAAGCCAGATGATCTTCCTGAGTCAAGTTTGCTAACTGCATTGAATGGAGCGAGACTTGTTTATTTTGATGGGAGATTGCATGAAACTGCTCTAGTTGTTGCACATAAGGTTATTACTATCATAAACTGATTTTACCTTTTGTTGTTTATCTAGAGCTTCCTGATATTCATGTTTTGTCCTTTAATTGTATTGTATTCTGAAATATCCATTTCGTGTCTTTCAGTTTATTTTCTTCTTCTGTTAAAAAAAGTTTAGAATGAGAGAACTCATAATCTGATGGGAACTAAACAAAATCTCATATTTTCCAGTACAGGCAGTTAAGAAGAATATACCTATCTTAATGGATGCAGAGAGGCTCAGAAAAGGGTTGGATGATCTCGTGAAATTAGCTGATTATGTGGTGTGTGCTGCACGGTTTCCGCAGGCGTGAACATTATTTTCTCTAGAGTGATATATTGTAAGAATGTGTAATATAGAGGTCTCCGTGAACCTTGTTTTTGATATTCAGAAACAAATTGATTTTAACAGACTACCGTTTTATTATACCTGTCTATCAGTAAACTTGTTTTTTTGCTGAGAACATATTAAGTCACTTTTAGCATCAGAAGAAAAGACTCTCTCATTTAAGTGGCCTTCTGAAATTGAATCGTTTATACTTGTAGATATGTTCTTGCTCGAGCTGTGTTCTCTTTTAAGTGTATTTTTTTCCTTTAAACATTATTGTACGCATGTGATGTACCTATCTGTTTTGACAGGCATGGACAGAGGCATCAACAGTTCCTAAAGCACTTGTCTGTATGCTTTTAAGGTTGCCCAACATCAAATTTGTGATAGTAACTTTGGGAAAAGATGGTTGCATAATGCTTGAGAGATGCGTTAATGGTACATATTCCCATTTCTTCCAATTTTTATTTCCCTTTTAATTTTGTAGGGGGGAGGTGATCGTATGCTAGCATTGGACAGAATTAGTTGCTTACATTGTATGTTGCAGTTGCTTTTAATTTAAACAGGTTCTAACTTGTTATGATTTTTCTGACAGAGGATCCTTCCACTGAAGAAGTGGATGTTGACAAATTACTGGAATCCCTGGAGATGAGAAAGAATGGAAGCACACACATCCCAACCTGCATATCATCAGTATTCACAATTAAACTCTAAACACTCTTTCTCTGCTGTGGTATTACTGAAGTGAAATACTGAAACAAATTTACCTACGTCTGTTTTCCTTAGACATTAATGTGGTCGACATTGGTGTCTCAGGCTCTTTAGCATGAACTGGCCTTTTTTGTAATGAACTATTCCTTAATAACCTATATAGCTCATCATTTGTTTCTTTATGGTACTAAAAAAGAAAATCCAAGTCTTTTTTGTTCAAGACTTAAGATGCAGAAGCTAGATGATCTGGCAAAATAGGGAAGACATTCAAGGGATACTAGTAAACCTTTGGATAAAAGTCGGTCTCTTTGAGCAGTCCTGCATTCATTTGCCAAATTTGACATGTACTCTGAAATATTTGAACAGCTAAGGAAGTTGTTTTTTCAAAACATCATATACAAGCTTAAGGTAATCCTTGAACAAACTAGCACTTATTTTCCCCTGTTATGGTCTTTGATGTAATAATCCAATTGGTTACAATTACAACTGTTTGACTTGTTTATATAAATTATTTTTCTAAGCCAAATAGTCAACAACTACCTAAACTGATGAATGAGTGTATGCTGTAGAGCAAAACTTTTTCTGGGTATTAGTTGTGATATTGTGGATCACTCGCATCTTTGAAATTATATAAGGGATTGCAACTTAAAACATTATACGCTTATTTGCTTTGGGTAAACTTTCTTTTTATTTATATCCTTTTTTCCTCCTTACTTCCAGTCAGTGACAAAATTGCATGCAGAAGGTATAGGAACAGTTTGTGCAGGTATACATTGGAACAGCCGAGAACATACCACCATCATAGCTTATTGATACAACTGGTGCTGGAGATGCATTTATTGGAGCCGTTCTCTATGGTAGACATATTTTCCTTGTGGCCTTCAAAGGGACACACATAAACTTTATAGTCACCATTCTTCCTAATTCATTTACTTTTTTACATTATCTTGTCGGTCATCATTAAGATTTCTGGCTCTAAAAGGTTGGTTTGGCAATAGATGGATTGTTCCTCTTTGGTCATAGTGGTGTTAGCTAAGTAGTTCCCATTTTTTATATTAAAATACAATAAGGAGTTCTGCTTTATGATAGGTACTTACTCAATGCCATGCAGTCAATAAGGAGTTCTCCTTCATATCACTATTGCGGTTGCATTTGTGTATTTTTTTGTGCTAATTGCTGTTCTTCAAATTCTCCACCACCTCCTCCCCGGCATTTAATTATTTGATTTTCAAAGAGGTTTTACTTTTACCAGCAGCATTGTTTAACTTGTGAAATATATGCTGTCTTTGATTGCTTTCAGCTATCTGTGCCAAATTTGCTCCAGAGAAAATGCTGTGTTTTGCTGCTACTGTGGTAAGTAATCTTGCACTCAAGTAATAAATAATAGAAAAGGATTGTGTATGGCGAGGATGAGTTAACTTTGGTACAAGAGGCTTATGCATTCCTTTTGATGCTCTAATTGCAGGCAGCTTCCAAGTGCAGAGTTCTTGGAGCAAGAAGCGGTCTCCCTTCCCGCACTGATCCATGCTTGGCATCCTTCATGCAGTAGCATTCTTTACCACCACTGAAGTGAGCCAGCCATATGGTTTAGAATATATTTTTTGGATAGAGGAAGTGATATAATTATTGGACATTTCTTCTACATCTTTGTTTCATTAAATGTCAATTTAGAATGCAAAACCAACTTTAACACTGCTGGAAAAGCAACCCCTTTCGTTGATTTGTCATACACTTGCCTCACTATGGTGGTCTATATATACAAGGGCCAAGATACAATTCTATTTTCACATAATTCCTACATATCACTTTCCAAAGTTCCATTTTCACAAAATTGATGTCTTAAAAAAACATGTGGTCTCGACTCTCGAGTATTTAAAGTTGAATGTCACTTTTGAAAAGTAACATTAAATATTGTGTTTAGATATATGGAAAAAAGAATGCAAACTTTGTTTAATTAGTTAATTTTATAACTAAAAAAATGCTCAATGATACAAGATTGTATATGGAAAAATGAAGGGCTAAGCTTTGTGAAATAAGTTAATTTAATAAATAAAAATCTTTTTAATTTAATAATTAAAAAATAGTAGAAGATCGAAAATAGAAAAGTAGTATGTAATAGGAAAAAAAAGAGAAAGAATCGCCGTTGCCGGGGATCGAACCCGGGTCACCCGCGTGACAGGCGGGAATACTCACCACTATACTACAACGACTTTGTTGATAGAACTTGCACTATGAATATTGTAGACACGTGAAGTGAAGCTAACGCGAAATAGAAACCATCTTCCTCGTCTCAGTTTGAACATCACAGTGAGTCACTCACCAAACTCGAACGGAACCATTCCTCTCCGTTGTGATGGCGTGCATGTCGAAATTGTTCAGCAAAACCAACGTGCACGATGGAGGTAAAATGTTTTGTAGAAACACCCTATCACCAAGAATTTGTAAATAATAAAATTTTTGTGAAAAAAAAAACTGATATAACAAAAGTAATTAAAAAAATTTATATGAAAAATCACATTTATTCTATATTACAATAATTAAATATCTCTATATATGAACTAAGATCATTCTAGATACTTAGAAAAGAATGAAGAAGTTATTAGTATTAAAGTACCATATCTTATTATTATTGAAATATTAATGTATCTTATTATGCATATAAGATTCGATACGTCATTTTCTATTAATTCACTGACAAACTATAATTTTTTTTACTGATAGAAAGACATTTAAGTATATATTTTGTTATTTTAAAAATTATTTGTTAAATCATTATAATGACATATCATAAGTTTATATAAGACATTTAAGTAATGTACTTTATTTTTTAAAGATTATTTGTTAGATCATTATAATGACATATCATAAGTTTATATGAGGTCATACACCAATTTCATGGCAACACGTGAAATAAGTCAAAATAAGTATATCAACTAATCAAATAAATTTTTTAGCTATACATAAAAAAAATGACGACATCGGCCACCACGTATGAATACAATATTACACATATTGTTTGATTGAAAGAATGATAATCAAATGAGGTAATATAAAACATATTTTACCAAAGTTTTTTTCACTTATATTCTCCAAAAAAAATAGTGATCTGAATGTACAATAAGTTTATTTATGTGAGAATCTATAAGATTTTTTTATAAATTATTTTTCAAGGAAGACTTTTGAGCAATTGACTTACAATATTATATTTCATCATTTTAAAGATAATTGTTTACATGAGAGAGAAAAATAAATAGATTATGTATTATTTTTCCCTTTATCATGATTTTGTCCATTAGATTGATAAGATTTTTAATGATGCAATGATAACACATTGAAGAATGATATACTCTTTTTCTTTTAGTAGGATTTTATCTCACAAATTTTTATAGTAAGATTTTAATGAGACACATTTTTATATAATAAATATCAAAGTGAGAGTGTTATGAATAATCTATTTGTAATTATCCATATTTTTCATTATCTTTTATAATTTTTCCTTTTTATATTTTTCTTTTGTAACTTTTTTAATTATTTTTTATACCTATAAATATAGGTTATTTCTATTAGAAAAATATATACAATTTTTATTATCTCAAAGCTGTATTTCTTTTCTTCCTTATTTTTCTCTTTATTTTTTGTTTCAAGTTATATTTTATTTAACACTTTGAAAAATATTTTGATTTTTAAAAAACAGCGTTCTTTCAAGCAAACGATTTTTTAATGTACCTTTTATTCCATCAGATCTTTAGCATCCAATTTAATTTAATCCAATAAAAACACAAACGATTACTAAATTTGAAATTTTTACGCCCCAAAAAAATATAAAAAAAAACAAAACAAAATCCATCCAATTAAGGACAAAAGGAAAGGATTGAGGCCACTAGAGCAGCATCCGAAAATGTTGGCGACCGCGATAGGCGCCTCAAATATTTGATTTTATTAATGTAACCTCTTTGACAAATGACAACGTTAGTCATCCAATTAAAAGGTACCGTAATTCGTACCGACATAAAGGGGCATTTACGGAATGCCACACACATAAGCAAACGTTTCACATTTACCTTTAACTAAACTACGAGTCTGTGCTCCTAAATCCAAATGTCACGAACATCATCGTCATCACCATCTTTGTTTTTTTAACCCATTAAAATATTTGCCCTTGAAGCCAAGAAAAAAGGGAAAATACAAATTACAAACACAGAGAGCTTACACAGCACAACACAACATAAAACCCATAACAAAAGCAAGGTCTGCCGTTGAACCAGTGATAACAGCAGACCAGGGGCCTAATCTCTTCTTCAAAAGTTTTGGTCTTGTTGGAGGGTTTTGAGCTTCTCTCATATTTTTCTCCACATTGTCTCTCAGTTCTTATAAATATAAATATATATAATATTTATATATAGAGATATCCCTTTTGTTTTTTCTGCATTGGAGTTGTAAAGCGCGTATTTTTATGGGTGTTGTGGTGGAGGGGGAGTGGCAAGATCTTTCATTTTGATTGTTGGAGTAGCCGTTGGCAGTAGATCCGGTTGCAAGCTGAGTTTTTGATCCGATCTCTCTCCAAAATGGTATTCATTTCTCATTCATTTGGATTTTCTCTTGCTGTCTTGGTTGAGTCAATTTCAAGTCTTCCATTCCCTTTCAGTGGCGTGAAGCTCACTTTTTTGAAATGGATTTTTTGATGGAAATGGGGTTCTCGTTTTCCTATGTTAATGGACTGATCTGCTATAGCATAGAAGGCAGATTTGGGTCTTTGTTTTATCTTATAACTGATTGCTAATGCTATTTAATGAATGTGCCCGTTTCTTATTGCCAACTGACATTGTAGTAGTTCAGTTCCATAGTGGATAGTGTTTTTCATCTTAAGGATGTTCTTTAAAGAAACATGAAGCACAAGGGAGGATTTGTGCTGCTGATTACAACTTTCATAAATTTGCTGCCATTATGTTGTTGCTATGCATCACTGGTTTAGATGATTTTTCATTTTTTTTTTTGCTGACAAAATGATTTTTAATTGATTTAAGTGTAAAGATTTGTACTTTGCTTTTAAATTTGGTTCAAAATTATAATGAAGCACAACTGTTTTTTTTAGGTCTGACCTTACTCTTTGACAATTTGGGTGCTTAACTTCTTCAAAGTAACATATGTAATGGGTAAATGTGCATACCTGTGGGGCTGAGGAGGACTAGTTTATGTCCTTTCCTATGATTTTGACTGTCTGTGAACCGTGGCAATTGCTTACTAGTCCCCCTTAGTCATAATTTTTAATTTTCAAATGATAAATTTATTTGGCTGATGGTAGGTTTTGAATGTTTTCATTGCTCATGTTGGATGTTTATTCTTTGGTTACTCTTGTTTCAGTTAATATAATTTACTTTTAATCAATGTTTCCTACCTTGTTTTTGGAGAAGCTTGACTAGTCCATGAATCTATTGACATCTATTTTACCCATTTTGGTTAATATCAGTGTTGACTTCAATACTAGATGTGCATAGGTTTTCTTCTGATTATGTTGCAACATGCTCTTATACCAATGAAATTTTATTTAACTTGAGCGACATTGATTGATCTCCTTCATTGAATATGTTATTTTCTTCTACTGAGATTATAGCTAAAATTTCATAGATGCTGTTTCACAATAGGAAATAGTTAATACGCAGATGAGCTGTGATGGAAGAACTAGATTTCCGATGAACTTCTCAAACACATTTTCTAAAAACACGGAATGTTTCTAACAATGGGGTATCTAGTGATACTTTCAACCACATGGGTTTAAATTAAACATACTCTTCAGTCTAGGGCAAATTATGGAATTGTTAGATACTGCTTGAGCCATTCTTGTTATGACTTTCTAGTGCAAAGTCTGGAGCTGTTTGGTTTGAGAAAATGTCAACGTATTTTAACTTTTTTTTTTTTTTATTTTAAAGATTTTTACGGGAAATAGTAAAATAACTTTTTTTTTTTTATTGTTTTCACCATTTTTTATTACTAACTTTTGAGAAAGTTGTTTTTACTATTTCCTATGCAAACTTTTGAAAACAGCAAACAAAGTAAAGACAAGGTGACTTTTGTAATTCAAAGTGAAAATAGAAAACATTTTCTGCAAACAAATGATCCCTTACATTTTTTGTAAAAAAACTAGCAATTATGTTGTATTGCTTTTTCTAGTGTGCACGTGTGGAGATGTGTTTCAATTCTGTGGGATTTAAGACTTAAGAGAGAGAACATGACTTTTCCTTTTACCCAATACCCACTGTGTATGGGTTTCACTCTAGTTATTTGATTATGCATAAAGTTTCATTTGAGAGTTACTGAATTCTGTTAGTAGTTAGTACGGTTAAGTTGTGACACTCTCTACATTGTAGGCTGCGGCTGCCAATCCTGTAGTTGGGTCCCATATTTGGGTGGAGGATCGTGATGTGGCTTGGATAGATGGTGAGGTCTTGGAGGTTAAAGGAGAAGAAATTAAAGTCCTTTGCACTTCAGGGAAGATGGTGAGTGTACTCTGTAACATTTGCAAAAAGCTAATCCTCACTAATTCATTTTCATATTCTTTCAAACTTACTGGTTTTACTTCTAGTACTTTGATTTCTTGAACATGAATGACTGGTGGGAATCTTTGAAGCATAGCATAATGAAGATATGTGTCTTGTTCAAAGTTTGAAACTACTTGTTCTTGTTTTGTATGATGTCTGTACTTTTATTTGGTATACTATACATTTTTTAAGTTAACTTCAAATTTGGAACTTTCTAATGTTTATGATTTGTGAATTTTTGCGCTGTTCTTGTTTGTCTTGAAATTTGCAGGTTGTTGTTAAAGCTTCCAGTATTTATCATAAAGATACAGAAGTCCCACCAAGTGGAGTGGATGATATGACAAAGCTTGCATACCTGCATGAACCTGGAGTCCTAGATAATCTGAGATCAAGATATGATATAAACGAAATTTATGTATGCATTACAGTTTCCAACTCTACATATTTTCAAACTGTATTGACAAGTGCTGACTAATATTTTGCTCCCAGACTTACACCGGGAATATATTGATTGCTGTGAACCCTTTCATAAAGCTTCCACATTTATATGATAGCCATATGATGGCCCAATATAAAGGAGCAGCTTTTGGTGAGCTAAGTCCACATCCCTTTGCTGTTGCAGATGCAGCATATAGGTAGTTTTCATATCTGTCCTGCAAATAGATCATGTGAATGGTTTAAGAGTCTGATTATATACAAATTATTATGTATTTAGGCTTATGATAAATGAGGGAATCAGCCAGTCAATATTGGTTAGTGGTGAAAGTGGAGCTGGTAAAACAGAAAGTACCAAGTTGCTCATGAGGTATCTTGCTTACATGGGTGGGAGAGCTGCTGCTGCTGAAGGTAGAACTGTTGAGCAAAAGGTTCTGGAGGTAAGAGGAGTTGCCATTTACAAAGCTGATTTATTTTGTTAACCTTAACTTCTGTCCATTCAACTTAACTCTTTTTGCAGTCCAATCCTGTTCTAGAAGCCTTTGGCAATGCAAAGACTGTTAGGAACAATAATTCAAGGTGGGAAATAATAGTAAGTTTTCTGCTTATGTGGTTATATTGCAAAAATTTTGCCATCTTGTCTAATTTTATTTTTCTCACTCGTGACTTCTGCAGTCGTTTTGGTAAGTTTGTGGAGATTCAGTTTGACCAGAGGGGAAGAATATCAGGAGCTGCTATCAGGACTTATCTGCTTGAAAGATCACGTGTTTGCCAGGTGTCAGATCCAGAGAGGAACTATCATTGTTTCTACATGCTCTGTGCTGCACCTCCGGAGGTACTGAAGTTATTTTGCTTACATTAATTTGTTTCTGGATTGAATCATAAATGCAAGTAACTTACCATTAGAAAAAACTGTCTGAAAATGAACTTGTAGAGAACTTTGATAGTAAATAAGAGCTGATTTCCTTTCCTCTTGTAATCTCAATGTATGCTTAGCTATAATATTTTTTGTTGTTTGTTGTTGTTGTTGTAAGATGTGTCTATATTGGCAAAATTCTTTGGAAGTTCTTTATTGGTAAATTTGTGCTTAACTCTTTTTGATTTTATTTACTTCTAATTATCTGGTTCTCTTTTTAAAACAGGATGTTAAAAAGTACAAATTAGGAGATCCAAAAATGTTTCATTATCTGAATCAATCAAATTGCTTTGAGTTGGAAGGGGTTGATGAATCTAAAGAATATAGGGATACAAGGAGAGCGATGGATATTGTTGGAATAAGTTCTGAGGAGCAGGTATTTTGTAGGGATTTTATATGTTCATTTTCCGCTGATAAAAAAAAAAAATGTTCATTTTCCGTTTCTTCAAGCTTGGCTTATGATTCAATGCTTTGTTTTTCCATTTCCCCCATTGCTTTTCAGGATGCAATATTTAAAGTTGTTGCTGCAATTTTGCATCTTGGCAACATTGAATTTGCGAAAGGGAAGGAGATAGACTCATCTATGCCCAAAGATGAAAAATCTCGGTTCCATCTACAGACTGCTGCTGAGCTTTTCATGTGAGCAAGCATTGCGCACTTGCATTGTTTTAAGGTTTGCATTTCATCTTTTTAGCTCATAGTTTTTATTCAGGTGTGATACAAAGGCACTTGAAGATTCTCTTTGCAAACGTGTAATTGTTACTCGTGATGAAACAATTACAAAATGGCTGGATCCGGAAGCTGCTGCACTCAGCCGAGATGCCTTGGCTAAGATTGTGTACACAAGATTGTTTGACTGGTAAGACTGTGAGTGGATTGGTTAAAGATATATATTTTTGAACCTTGGTTAGTGTTAACATGTCTGGTCAATTTTCTCCAAGTGTTAATCTCTGTTTCTGTAATTTTCTGTCTTGCTTCTGTAGGTTGGTTGATAAAATTAATAATTCTATTGGTCAAGATCCCGAGTCAAAGTCTTTAATTGGCGTGCTGGATATTTATGGTTTTGAGAGTTTCAAGACTAACAGGTTTGTAACTGCTACTTTGTTGTGTAATTAACATGGGTGAGTCTTCAAGTGAACAGTTACTCCAGGAAACTTACAGATTGTTTGGGAGTTGTTAGAATTAGTGGTAGAATCCCTAATTAGTAGCTGATCAGGCTTAGAAAATAAGTCATCACATTTATTTGTATTTATTGTAAATATATTACATATACAGAGTGATAGGAACTCCTATTAGAGAATTCTGAGATTATGTAATATAAAAGATAAAGAAGCAATACAATGGTAATTCTGAGAGCAGAGCTCCCCCAAGTCAGAGAATAAACTCTGGTTTCCTAATTCTAACCAATTTCCTCCCCTTCCTCACACTGATCCATCCCCCTGCTAATAACAGACTCTTAGGCACCTTTCTCTCTCCTCTAACTAACTTTCCCTTCCACTACTTCCTAACAGCACCGAGGTTAAACTACTGTTTAGTCCTTGGGCCCACGAGTAAAAACTTTAAGGGGCCTCCCTCCATTGAACCATTTCTTATCACAGAGCTGTGTGATCTTGTTTAGACACACATTCAGTAAAACCTATAGGAGTCAATGATGTCCTCCTCCACTAGTTGTCTTATATCTGTTCTTTTCCATCACTCATTGCTAGCAGTCTACTTGACTGGGGATTACTCTAATGGACAAAAGCTGTAGTTCCACCTTTTGTGACAGTATTGATGCTGATTTTGTTTGTTATCTTGGTTGTTATGTGTACTTTGCAGTTTTGAGCAATTTTGTATTAATTTGACCAATGAAAAGCTTCAGCAACATTTTAATCAGGTTTGTTATTGAAGATATTAATTTTGTTATAACTATGGGTATCTGTTGCTTGTATATTTAAAACGGACAGTAATCTCATTTTTTTTCAAAAAAATTATTTAACATGCTCTTGTAATGCTCAAATATACTTTTCTGCAGCATGTTTTCAAAATGGAGCAAGAAGAATACAAAAAAGAGGAAATCGATTGGAGTTACATTGAATTTGTGGACAATCAAGATATTCTGGATCTCATTGAAAAGGTTTTCCCTTCTGACTCTGCAATCCTTTTGTTGATTGACTTGGTCTCTTGTGGATGCTTTTGTATAAGATATTCAATTCTGTTAAAAGTTATATACTAATATGGTGGTGAATGGAGATATAA
Organism: Glycine tomentella; assembly: GCA_007407185.1. Lineage (NCBI taxonomy): Eukaryota > Viridiplantae > Streptophyta > Magnoliopsida > Fabales > Fabaceae > Glycine > Glycine tomentella. Next base: position 197,382 of record PYAF01005492.1, read on the forward strand.
TTGATAAACTAGCTTGTGGAAAGAGATGGGGTGGTAGCATTTTCAATGGCTAAGGCATCTTGAATTTTTGCCTGGAAGGTGTCTTTGATGTTTCTGTTGCTTCATGCTGAACAGAAGTAGAACTGAATATATGAAATGCATGTTCAGTGAGATGATACAAATATGTCAATTACCCACTAACAATAACATCTTTTTTTTTTTTTTTTAATAATTACCCATTGATTTCCATTCCCTGATTTTAGGATAAGTTGTTTTTAAGGTACAAGAGGCAGAGACAATAAACTGATTTTTTTTATTTATTTTTTATTTTTTTAAATAAATAAATACAGAAGTAAGAAGATAAAAGACAAAACTAGTTTCTTTTTATTGTAAAATTGAAGGACGTTGCTTTCAAGAAAGTATACGTTGGTGCCTTGTCACCTTGGTGGAAAGGACAGTTGACTACAATTTTCAACAGTCTTCAGCATGCCTGTCTTCAGTTTAGACATTGGAATTTGGAAATAAACAATAAAAATGTAGTATCAGATAATTAAGATGGATGAGAACTAGGGATTTGGGTATGGATGTACCTAAAGGCATTCACAAATAATTAAGGCAATAGTATACTTTTCATGCTGTGATATATTTCACCGTATGTCTGTTTTGAAAATCAATGAGGTTGTGTATATATGTATCAAAGAGAAAATGTTCAATTTGTTGTGCAGTTTTCCATTAGTGAATTTATTATTACCAATAGAAATTTATTTTGACTCTTGAATTATCTTGTATTCATTTTCAGAAACCTGGTGGCATTATTGCTCTTCTGGATGAAGCTTGGTATACTTTGTACTGATAGCCCATATATTTTTTTCAATTATCTTTATTGGTGCTCAGATAGCTGTATGTGTTTGTACTATGCAGTATGTTTCCTAGATCTACACACGAAACTTTTGCCCAAAAGCTGTATCAGACCTTCAAAAATCACAAAAGGTTTAGCAAGCCTAAATTATCACGTAGTGACTTCACAATTTGCCATTATGCAGGAGATGTAAGTTCATAAAGTTGTAATTTTTTCATTCAGAGATATAATAAATAATAAATAGGATACATATTAACCAGACTCCAGAATGCTGTTTGTGATTTGTTCCTTCTTTGGGCTACATGTACCCTTAATCTCTGTCATTTGTAGGTAACTTATCAAACTGAATTGTTCCTCGACAAGAACAAGGATTATGTTGTTGCAGAGCACCAGGCACTTCTTTATGCTTCCAAATGCCCCTTTGTATCGGGCTTGTTTCCCCCTTCACCCGAAGAATCTTCTAAACAATCAAAGTTCTCTTCAATTGGTTCACGATTTAAGGTTAGTTGGTTTACTTTTATTTGGAAACCAACTTCTTTTGTCTTTCTTGCTTAATCTTTGGGTTTGTGATAACTCTTCATATGTCCTGCAGCAACAATTGCAATCTTTACTTGAAACTCTCAGTGCCACTGAGCCACACTACATTCGTTGTGTAAAACCCAATAATCTTCTTAAGCCAGCCATTTTTGAGAATAAAAATGTTCTGCTACAACTACGTTGTGGGGTAAGACTGCTAGTATTTGATCCCTTTTTCTTTTACAGTATAGTTTGTGCTGTAATTGAAGTTCAACCTGATATTACGTGAGTTTATGCTTATTAGGGAGTTATGGAAGCAATTAGGATAAGCTGTGCTGGGTATCCTACTAGAAAAACCTTTGATGAATTTGTGGATCGATTTAGCCTTCTTGCACCGGAAGCATTGGCTGGAAGGTATCTGAATTGTTCATCTTATTTGTGATTCTTGTCATTATTCTGAAAGTGCTTGCCTTTTTCATATTTGTTAGTTCTGATGAGGTCACTGCTTGCAAGAGGATTCTAAAGAATGTTGAACTTGAAGGCTATCAGGTACTATTACTATGTGATCAAAACTTTTATTCTGAGTCTTTTTCTCTCTGATGGGAGAACTGGTAACCTTTCCTTTTTTGCCGTCCTTGCATGATTCACATCTACCATATTATACTCACCGGAAGTTTGGAAAATGTAGTTTAGGTTTAGGAATGATCACTGTTTCATGTAGTCAAGTATATACCAAACATGCATTGCTAATTATGCCCATCTGTACTTACTGTAATGATATTTACCATTGCATTAGACAATTTTCTGATTGGTGATATGAGGCTTATATTATCTTTTTTTCTAATTTATTCTGTTTATTGCCACAGATTGGTAAGACAAAGGTGTTTCTTCGAGCTGGTCAGATGGCAGAACTAGATACCCGCAGAACTGAAATCTTAGGAAGATCAGCAAGCATTATTCAGAGAAAAGTCCGTTCCTATTTGGCCCGCCAAAGTTTCATCTTGCTTCGTTTGTCTGCTGTGCGGATTCAAGCTTCATGCAGAGGTCTCTTCTCATTGCTTCTTGAAATATTAGCTCACATGTTGGATTTGGGGGAAAATTTAGATATTTGAAGTCTGATGTCTTTCTTTGTATTGATTGCAGGACAACTTGCTCGGCAAGTGTATGAGGGAATGCGGCAGGAGGCTTCTAGTTTGGTGATTCAGAGGTGCTTCCGCATGCACATTGCTCGGAAGGCATACAAAGATTTGTATACCTCTGCTATCTCTATCCAGACTGGTATGCGGGGGATGGCTGCTTGTTGTGAGCTACACTTTAGAAGGCAAACTAAAGCAGCAATTGCCATTCAGGTATTTTGAAGAGCCATCATTATTAACATATTTTGAACATTTTTACTATTCTTGTTCATGCACTCTATACAACATCATTGTTGCTGAGTTTAGCCTTGAATTTTTATTTTGGTTTCAAATAGTATGTTATTCCAGCACTGCTGATTTTGTGCATTGTAGAGCCACTGCCTGAAATACTTGGCACAACTTCATTTTGCAAAATTAAAGAAGGCAGCAATTACAACGCAATGTGCATGGAGAGGAAAAGTTGCTCGGCGAGAATTGCGAACGCTCAAGATGGTAAGCACCTTTGTTTTAACTCCTTGATCCTCTGAATCCATTCATGAAATTTTTTTTAAGTATAAATATTCTTAGAATGTGGGTTTGAGCTTAACTCAATCCTACAAAACGGCTCGTAAGGTGAGGGTAGCCCTCCACTTATATAATTTGATTTGGCCATATCTCTATTCAATGTGGGACTAAACCACCATCCTCAAGGTTGCACTTCTGGAAACCCCCAAAGAGGCCGCAACTAATGCAGGCTAAGGGGTAAGTAAGGTGGCTTTTCCAACAAATATCATATTACTGATAGGACCCAAGATAATAGTCATGCAAAATGAATTTAGAATTCAATGAATTCATAGGTGTATTGACATCTGGTTAGTGGCATAAGCCTTTCAGAATTTATAGCATAAGGTTATTTAAGTATCAAGTAATTACTAGGCAACATTTTGACTACTTTTGCGTCATAGTCAGAAGAAAAACATGTTTTGATAACTGCCTTGTACATGAGAACTGTTATGGTTCCCTCATCACATTCCAAGCTCACCCATAATCATTGTAGTATTGTATATTTCTCAATGCCAAAACTTCGTCAGCCTGCATGAAATTTCTGCTTCATTCAGCAACTTTTGGACTGTGAAAACTACCGCAATTATACTCCTCCAGCCAGAGGTTTTTTAAGCTCATGCATGCACATGCTAATTTATCTTGGATTCTTAGTAGGTACTGCCTATATTTTCACTGGAAGTTTCTCATTTTCTCTACTCTATACCCAGAATCAATAATATCCCACATGGTTTGATCCATTGTATCTATGATGGGGATCACCTCTAGTAGTCTACCTCATTTATTCAAAAAGGATTCATCACAAAGCATTCGTATTTCAAACTACCATGTTGTAAAAGCTTTGCAGAATGCAGTCAAATAACATGCATAGTGGGGATATTGTAAAATAATTTTATGTACCCAAAGCTTTGCTGGTTCTCGTCTGTATGTCTTAATTGAGAAGGGAGCTACTCCAAGAATGCTCTGAACATATTAAGGGCTCTAGCTCTATAAATCCTGAAGGCCAAAAGGAATGGAATCTCTGCACCAGGCAAAGTGTCTTGGAAAATGCAGATGACAGTAAAATTTTACAAGGGATAATTTTACAAGGCAGATGACACTAGTAGAAGTCATAATTCAAGTTCAGCATTATAATTATTTGAATATTTCTCTTTTAACTCTTGATTACTCAAAATTTCCCCTTCAATTAGTTTTTTATTCTTTGCCTTCCATTGACATATACGTCACTTTAAGCAACTGAGCAACATTACCATACCCCCAAAGTCCAAAGTAGACCGACCACTGACCTTTTCTCACCTTAGTTCCAACTCTACAATATTCTTACATCTAACAAGATGTGAAATCAAATTGCATATCTCAGCAAAGCAGTACGGTTGCATATATTTTTTGGGTTTACTTGTTACATTGTCACATGAAGAGGTAATATGTTGGGAATACTACTATCTGTAATTTTTGAACCTTAAAAAGTGGTTGCCCGAAAATCATAACTGTAAGAGCCCATTTTATACACATTTTGCTAGAAAATAAAAGTACATACTTTTTTTGGTGAAGGGAACTTTTCATATTACATCTTAAGAGTTAAGATTGTGTATTCACCACTTTGTTTTTGTTATTATAGTGACTGAGATTTTTATTTTTGTTGCAGGCTGCAAGAGAAACAGGAGCTCTCCAAGCTGCCAAAAATAAGCTTGAAAAGCAAGTTGAAGACCTTACATTAAGATTGCAGCTGGAAAAACGTTTGAGGGTAAATTACTATGGTTTTATCAGTACTAACTGCTAACTGAAATAACTTTAATGTGGTAAACTGGCAATTTTCCAGTAGTATGAGTCAACCCTGTCCAATTAGTATGAGTAAAATATCATAGTATGCTCTGTTAGCACGGTAGCAATACTTGTTTTAGAAACTTTCCTAATGGAGTGAAATTGATTTGTGTAATCCATGAAAAAGGATTTTGTCCGTGCTTTTTCTGAGAAAGATGTACGGAATCAATAACACATTATTTAGTATCTTGAGAAGATTCTTAAACCTCTAATATTAAATATAGGTTGACATCGAAGAAGCAAAAGCACAAGAAAATCAAAGATTACAATCTGCTTTGAAAGAGATGCAACTTCAGTTTAAAGAAACTAAGTTACTTCTTGAAAAGGAGAGGGAGGCTACAAAAAAAGCAGCCGAGAGAGTGCCTGCCATACAGGAAGTTCCAGTTGTTGACAATGCTTTGTTGGAGAAGCTCAGAAGTGAGAATGAGAAACTCAAGGTGAAGTGGTTATAGCATAGATATCTGTGCTTCATTTCAAGAAAGTAGTTGTATATTGATACACTTAGGATATCCTTACATTTTGTGTAAGATATGTTACCATATTGTATTATTAAGATAGTGCTTCGTGGAGTCTGTTACAGAACATGGTGAGTTCGCTGGAAAAGAAAATTGATGAAACGGAAAAAAGGTATGAAGAGGCGAACAAAATTGGTGAAGAAAGGTTGAAGCAAGCTTTGGATGCAGAGTCAAAAGTAATCCAGTTGAAGACTGCTATGCAAAGGTTTTATTTGTGATTAAACATTGTTGATTTAAGATAAATATTTAATTGACATCATTTGAAGTTTTGAACCAATTTTTGTTTCTTGTGTTGTAATGGTTATCATTCACCCTCTATTTGCTGTTACAAGATCTCTATCATCATGACCATTTTCTTGTTTTAATTAATATTGATAGGCTTGAAGAGAAATTCATAGACATTGAATCTGCGAACCATATTCTTCAGAAACAATCTCTATTAAACTCATCTGTGAAAACAATAGCAGAGCACCTGTCTTCCCCATTGGATGAGGTAATTTGTTCTAGTTAAGGTATATAAGTCCTCATTTTCTGTAAGTAAATATACATCTATTGAAATATTGACATTTTTATTTGCAGAAGTTAGAAAATGGTCACCATGCGGCGGAAGAACAGAAAGCTGTTGTAAGTATTACTGTTTCTGTGTGCCTTCTGTAACACTTGACTGTGTTTAATGGAATATGGAATATAAAATGAGTTATCTCTGCAGGATACATTTGTTACACCTGTGAAACAATTTGGTACTGAATCAGACAGTAAATTGAGAAGATCTTACATTGAACGACAACATGTATGTGCTTAAAATTAGGAATTTAATTTTGTTTGTTGTCATTGTTTTTCATGCAAAATACTATTCTCAATGTAAATTCTTGTTCACTGTAGGAGAGTGTTGATTCACTTGTCAATTGTGTTATGAAAAATATTGGCTTCAATCATGGAAAACCCATTGCTGCATTCACCATTTACAAATGTCTTCTCCACTGGAAATCACTTGAAGCTGAAAGAACTAGTGTATTTGATCGCCTTATCCAAATGATTGGTTCCGAAATTGAGGTGATGTAATTACTTTATTCTGAATTATACTTTATGGCACATGATAATATAAGGAGCCCCAATTCTTAAAAACTTATAAAGTTTCTGATAAATTTGGTTTGGTAGCTCTTTTTCTTCTATTTCATCCTTCCAAACAGCTGTTTTGAAGAGCACTTTGAAATGGTGCAATGGGAGTATGAGTATATGATTAAAAAAATGAGCTTTTTCTTGGGGGAAGTTAAAAGAAGAAATCTATTATGATGGTGAAGATGATTACGGATGTAGGAGGATAATATATTCTCCTTAAAAAAGAAAACAAAACAGTAAAGAACATAGGAAACCATAATGAAGCAAAGCTACTCAACATATCTGTTAGAGAAACCTCTATAAAAATGTACTGTACTGTTTTCTACACCAAGTAAAAGCCCAAGCTGCTCATCCAAAAAAATCTTTCAATCTAAATGCACTGAAGTGTGGCATGGAATGTAGATTGCACATTACCACAAAAAGCAGGATTCTTTCCTCCTTCCATAAACAGTAAAGCTAGCCTAGTCAACAGAAGCTGGTCACTTTTAGCAGTCATTTTAATAATTATGTTTTTTATAAATGCTTTAAATTAGAGTAGGATCTGCTAGAAATGTGAAGTTTTGAAGATCTAGAACCTCAAAAGATGTCAAAATCTATAGGAAGTTTAACCATTAAAATTGAAATTGTCAATAAAGTCTAGATTTCTGGGTATTAACCACAAAGAAGCTCCAGCTAGATAATCCAAAATTAAAAACTTGAAGCTGTGGAAACCAAGTACAGGGTAGTGAGAAAAATCACCACTTACACCAAAAATATTTTGTTTCTTTATTATCTCCCCTTACTGCTCAGGGAGTTTCATCGATTATGCAGCCTTGGGACAACTCAAATCACATGATTACAATTTTAATCTCTTTTAGACTCATCCCATATCATAATTGCACTGATTATTCTAATGTGGTCTATTACCAAAGTTATTGAATGTGCAGTCTAGTGGAATGTAATGTTTGATTATCAGTTAATAACTGCTGTATTGGTTGTAGGAGTGTCTGTTTTTTGTGTTTATTTATTTAGTTTAATTCTTGTTCAAGGAAATTTTTCTGTGAAATTATTGGTGTTAGAAGTTATACATATGCAAGTTTGAATGCTGCTTTCTAATTATCCCTCCATCCATTTCTTTGAAGAGTTTATGAACCTATTTGTATGTTTATTCATTGAATGATGAATTATTTTGTGGCTATTGTAATGTTAAATGGTGTGATCTTAATTTTTAATTTGATATTCTATATTTGTGGTGTTTTCTGGTATAATAACAAAAAGTGTTAAAGCACTCATCTTGCCTTTCTTCTGCCCTACTCTCTTTTTTACCATACAGAATCAAGACGACAATGATCATATGGCCTATTGGCTGTCAAATACATCTGCGTTATTGTTTTTACTTGAACAAAGCCTGAAATCTGGGAGTTCAGCAAATGCTACCTCAGCTAGAAAACTGCCTAATCCAACATCTCTCTTTGGAAGAATGACTATGGTATTGGATATTTCTTAAATTGTATGTAATCGGATTTTCATTTATCACTTGAATAATTGCACTCATTTATTCAAGGGTAAATTGCAGAGTTTTCTTTCATCCCCTTCTTCTGCCAACCTTGCTGCTCCTCCAGCAGATGTTGTACGCAAGGTAGAGGCTAAATACCCTGCTTTGCTTTTCAAGCAGCAGCTCACAGCCTATTTCGAGAAAATATATGGCATCATTCGGGATAATTTGAAGAAGGAGTTAACACCCGTTCTTGCATTATGCATCCAGGTCTGTTGAAATCTAGTGATCAATTGTTCAACTCAAGTTGCCTGGACAAAGTAGGATACAATATCTCGTCCCATATAATTATCATTGTTTATCCCTGTATAATTCCCTCCTAGAGATATTTTCTAGAAATTTCAAAAGGATTCCGAGCCTAGTATTTTTTTTTTATATGTTTTTATTCTGTTCCTTATGCAAATCTCATTGTTGATATGTAGGCACCAAGAATATCAAAGGGAGGGTTACGTTCTAACCGATCCCTCACTAAGGACTCCCCAATAGTTCACTGGCAGAGTATTATTGAATCCCTCAATACACTCCTCTGTACACTGAAAGAGAACTTTGTAAGAAGATAAATTGCCATTTATTAACTTCTGAATATTGAGCAATTACCTTCGTTAGCTACTTCCATTCAATATTCTGAAAATTGCTGAAACATGATATATTCTTTTCTGTTTCAGGTGCCACCAGTTCTTATCCAAAAGATCTTTAGTCAAACATTCTCATATATTAATGTGCAACTCTTCAATAGGTAAGTAGTTTTTGCATACATCCATTAACACTTCTTTTTCATCATAATGGTTTTTTCCCCATAAAATGTGGAAAGGTTAACACTTCTTTTGCTCAAATTATTACTAGTCTTCTTCTTCGTCGTGATTGTTGCACATTCAGCAATGGGGAATATGTGAAAGCTGGATTAGCTGAATTAGAGTTGTGGTGCTGCCAAGCAAAGGAAGAGGTAAATTGTTTTTGCTTTTACTGTAATGTGTTAATCTCGAGTTAGTGCATGTATCACTTGGGCTTTACTGACATATGGTGATGACCCAAGGTTGTTCTGCGCTTCTGCATGCTTTTTGAACTGTTGTATTCATTTTAGTAAAAGCTCCAACTAATTGCCTTGATCACAAACTTGCAGTATGCAGGGTTATCTTGGGATGAGCTTAAGCACATAAGACAGGCTGTTGGATTCTTGGTAAGGGTGTATTATTTGATAATACCTTTTATGGTTTTAATGTGCTCATATTTTGCTGATGGTTCATTATTTTGATTGTAAATGATGATTCTCTGTGTGTTGCATTTCTTTTTACTTTATCGTATAAAATCTGAAAAATTCATGATTAGTTTTGGTAACAGGATAAATCCAGTAAAACTGACAGAAGGCATCTGCTTTTACTTTAAGATCAAGATTATCTCTAAATCCTTATTCTTGTTTGAAGTAACTACTGTATCAGACAAAAATGCTTCCTTGTTTTGCTTATCAAAAGAAAATCATGTGCCAACAAATTCCTATGCGACATCATCAGATTTTAAACTTAACCCAAACAGTAAAAGGATAAATATGACACGGGTGATGAAAATACATGTATAATTCATCAAGCCTGTAGGCATCTATGCAATATGCTTTATCCTTGCTGGGTGGAATGCCTTATTTCACAAGAACAGTACCATATGTACAAGGCTGGGAGTTAGGAAATAGAATCATTTTACCAACAGAAATAATGAAAAGAGAGCAGACTTTTCCTAATTACATAAATGGAAAATATTTCCCTAACTATACCATATATCTCAACAATATTTTTTACAATATCTCAACACCCCCACGGGCTAAATTTTTCTAAGCTTTAAGTTTGTTAAAATTAAAGCTTTTTTTTTTAAAAAAAAAAAGAAGAAATAAAACAAACAAGCCCTAAACATAGAGGTAAGGGCAAGAACAATTCCGAAACTGAGCACAACCACTAAACTAGAGGGACACAAACCAAGTACCACCACTAAACAAGGAGAGGATCATAGCAAATTAAGCACAATAGCCAATCAAGATGGGCACAACAAAATTGAGTGTAGCCACCAAGCTAGAATAGGGTGGCAGCAGTCTAAGTGTGACTGCCAAACAAGAAGAGGGGCACGCCAAACCAAGTGCAGCAGCCAAACAACATCAAAGCAAAAACTAAGGGCCCGGCCAAAAATTTATAGGACACAGTGGCTGCTGTAGAACGAAATTGAGATGAAAACATTTTGAAGGAGACACACCAAACAAACAGTTCTATATTTTAAGGAATGTATCGACAAAATCGTAACGCACGCATATCATGGATGATGGTACCACTCAATACCATGTTGAGACTAATGAGGTTTTCCCATGATAACAGTACCATATTTATGTAAAAGGCAGAGAGAAGCATTCTTCTGAGTTATAAATGTAGGGATTAGAATTTATTTATTTATATTTATGTTTAGAAATAATGGAAAGAAAGCATAATTTCCCTAATTACATAAATGGACAATATTTCTGTAATCATACCAAATATCTTTCCATTACTTCCCTGAATATCTTAACAGAATTCATAACCATGTACATCATGTATCTTAACTTAAAGGGATAAGGCCTCCTTTGTGACAGTCTTGTAATAAATATGATGAATTGAATAAGACAGAACATTTGTTCTATTTTCTTCTTTTCTTCATGAATATTTCTATTATATGAAGTGATCAAAATCCAAACTGTCTTAATTATTTCTGTTATTTAATATTGTCATTGTTTATGTACAGGTTATTCATCAGAAGTATAGGATTTCATATGATGAAATCATCAATGATTTATGCCCTGTAAGTCTTTACCCTTCTCAAACTCCATATGTGAGTGCATGAGACCTGCATCTATCATCAACATAATGTTCTATGGAATTTTTTTATTTTTTAAACATTGGAGATGCAAGTACATTGGGGCTGGGTGGTGGTGGTAATTACACCTGAATCTTAAAGATTGGGCTAGTGCCAGTTGAGCTGAAAACTCATGGCTATGAATTCATTTGTTTGGGCTAGTAGCAGTTGACTTGGTTGCGTAGGTTGTTAGTTCCTTCAATCTAGGAAGTGGATTAGGCTACTGCTAGGACTGAAATTAATATGTATGTTTGCATTTAGTTGTAAGGGATGGATTAGAAGGAGATTAGGGATATTGATATATGCATGGTCACAAGCATGATCTTTTGTGCTCACTACATCTCAATGTTTTATTCGGTGTGTATGTTTCTCTTATGGCTTTTCCTTTCCATTTTTCTTCCCTCACCTTCTGGTTCTGCTTTTCCAGATCTTGAGTGTCCAGCAGCTGTATAGAATATGTACACTTTACTGGGATGCTAACTACAATACTCGAAGTGTATCTCCAGATGTAAGTTTTTTCGATATTTTTCCAAACAGCAAAAGGCATAGCTGAAGTGGTAAATGCTTGACTAATGCGCTCAAATCTTCCTCCAGGTCCTTTCAAGCATGAGGATGCTAATGGCTGAGGACTCCAACAATGCTCAGAGTGATTCTTTCTTGTTGGATGACAGTTCCAGGTGAGGGTGCTTTAATAACATGTGCTTTAGGCATTATAGCATAGAATTATGTGGCGGGGGAAATTATCTTCCATTATAGTGGATAGGATTTAGGTCTTGTTTGGATAATTTTTTTATTAGCACGTATAGGAGAAGAAAATAAGAGAGTAAAATTAATTAAACTTCTCTCAAGATCAACTTGTGTACCTCAACTTTAATAGTAGAGCTCTCATTAATTTTCGAAAAGGTTGAAGTGCATAAATTGATATCAACTTAATGTCAGGAGTTTAATTCATTTTATGTTATTTTATCCTCTTACAAGTGATGTCAACTTATGTAATCTATTGATACTTGGTCCACTATTATTGCAATTGTTTGATGTCAATCTTTTCGGTTTTGTACTATGCAAATGAGCTATATGTTCATCAAATGGTGTTTTCTCCTTTACAGCATCCCCTTCTCAGTGGATGATCTCTCTACATCACTGCAAGAGAAGGACTTCTCAGACATGAAACCAGCAGACGAGCTTCTCGGGAATCCAGCCTTCCAGTTCTTAAACGAGTAGGCGCAGGAAGCTTAGTATGATTCTATAATCGCTTCTCAAGGCTGACAACAAAATCAGTTGTTGGTCCTTGCCATTGGTGGTTGTAATTATAAATGCAGTTTTATATTTATTTTCTATACATCTTTAAAAGGGGGAAGAAAAAAAACTTAGATATATTTGGCCATATCCCTGCAGTACATGCCCTTGCTGTAAAGTTATTTTTTCATTCTTTTCTTAGCATTCAATTGTAAAATATTCATTAATAGGGGCAGGGATGTTTTTAGGATTAGTGAGCTTGCCTTGTATTTTCTTTTTTGCCTTTGTTTTGTCCTTTTGGTCCATTGAAGCGCTTTTATTTTGATTTGGGGGGCCAAGCTCACTGTACCCAAATTTTGACTTTGTAAAGTCACATGAAGGAACATTTATATAGTAATGAATGGGCTGTTCCTATTCTATAATGTACTTATATAAACTGCTATATGACCCTTTTATCTACAAGGGTAAATATACTTAGAAACTTAGCTTTGAATGTACCAAAATATCGCGTTACTAACAACTGTTTGAGGTGAAAACATTTACTACGTCCTCCATAATTGAAATACATGTTCATGTCAAGCGGTTAATGGCCATGCATCATTAAATTACTAAAATAGTGTTTTGTTTCTTCTTTTTGATGAAAAGTTACCTAACTGGATAACAAGGCCTAACGGATATGGTGGTTAGAAAGAGCCGTTTTGGGTCTTATCAATTCATAATTCTGGAACTGCTTAAAAAGTTGCTAGATGTGTTATTGAAGATTTCTGCAAAGTGCAAACTGTACTTGTTGTAAAGTTATTTTTTCATTCTTTTCTTATTTAATTCTAAAGCCCTTCTTGTGCCTTGTTTAATTACGTATGTGTATGGTTTTTCTTTGTCCATTTACGTTAAAAATTTAAAATCAAATATTTGAAATCGTCCATCCATTATATATTTTACAAGCTGGCCAATGTTTCATCCTAGAACCTGTGTCCTGTGGGGATTAGATCATGAATGAAAGTGAATTTTGATTCGGAAACCAAGAGAAATGAAGAGCTGAAAAGTAACATGGAGAAGAAAAAAATGTCAATTATTATTTTTAACCCACGCCTAAAAATTGCCGTATGATTAATATTTTTCGTATATTGCTAAATAAACATAAATAAACATTGATAGCCTTTAGTTTTTTTTTTTCTTACAGCAAATTGATAGCCTTTAGTTAAATCATTACTATTTACTAATTTAAGTGTAACTTAAATTCGGGCCTTAATTAGTAGATGTGACATTTTTCCATAAGAGCATAGTATGCTAAAACTTGACAACCGCGTAAACAATATTATGTGAAATTTTAGAATGAAGTGTCGATTTTTCCAATCAAATTATGGTCCAAATTTTTAATTGCATAGTTGAGACGGAATGGTTGAGTATTTTGATTTGCTTACGTCTTGTTTGTTCGTAGGAAGTAAAGTCCAAACCCTCGTTCCCCCACCCCCCCCATTATATACATACTATTGGGGGAGTCAACCTAAAATTAATGAAAGGAACCCCATTCGATGATGTAGAACTTGTTTGCTACAATAATCTGCCTCCGATAGCACATCTAAAAATAATTATAAAAAATCTTAGGATTGAAACTTTTTTCGGCTAACCCATTTGGAATTCACATGGCCCCGGCCCCAAAAGTAGTACAGGCACAAGGGTTGCAACCCTATAGTAGCTCTTACCCTAAGAAGGGTTTTGGGACCAAACTGTAACTGGACCACCCTATAGCTAAATTTTCACTAATTGTATAATCTAACGGTCAGAATAATGGGCAGAAATTGAAATCAAGAGATTTGGTTTTTGGATTTGGATAAGCTTTGTTGCCAAGGAAACAGCGAAAAACAATCGAGTTTGTTCTAGGTTAAGATTCTGGTCCATCAGTGTTGTTCCACGAGGTTCACCTGAAATGCTACCCAATATTTGGTCCATTCCCAATGGTGTCAAGGTCCTCCCCCTAGGCCTATGAGTTCAAAATCTCTCACTATCCTACCACCCCCTCCTTGTTCAAATTCCCTTTGCATTCAATCGCATTATCTTCATTTTGGATTCACTATAGTATAAGACAATCTGGCACCAGTTTTTTGATTGATTTTGTTTCCACGCTACCAGTAACATATTGCATATTAATGGTAATAGCTTATTTTCAATGAAAGAATAATTTTACAAAAAACCTAATGATTTTTTTCTAATCTCAAAACCAATTAATTCAAACATGTATTCCTCTTAACTCAGTATTTTAAAATGTTTTACTTTTAGTATATTGACATTTTTTTGTCTTTGATTAAAAACGTCATTAGGCAAAGCTTGACTTAAAATTATTCTAAAATTTAAACTAGTAATAATTTAGTTAACTCTTTTTCTTGAAACCACATTAGTAGTTAAACTTGCAATGGGACTTATTTATTATGCTAGGTCTTTCTTTAAGTGTTTGTTATCATTTTATACAAACTGATTTTTGCTTTGCGCATTTAGCTTTTGGGACGAAATCATAATTCCTTCGGGTAACTAAATTTTAGAATTGACTGGAATTAAGTCACCCTTTATATAATTACGTATGACTTTATAAAAGTTCAATTAAATAAAAAAGACCAAAATTCCGGAAGCATGTGTAATTTTCTACAGATATTATTGAAAAACAATGTTCCTATCAAAAGTTTGGACGGAAAAAGATTACGAGAAACAAACGTCGACAAGTCTTAAGTACCCATCCATTGGTATCCAATCGAGTCCAAACAACGATAATTATCTGTATAATTTATTGTCATTGAATTAGTGAATAGGGAAAACAACATCAGCCAATAGAAAAAGAGTATACATTACATCTATAAAAAAAGTTTTCATACTGGTCGACATGCTATCGACAATTTATCATTCATAGACGATCAAATTTCTCGACTTGGACCATCACGGATGTTAGATGTATACAAGCTTAATTAGACGACGATAGAGAGTTTTGTAAGCATTAAGCACATCGCATAAATGATAAGGAAAATAAACACAAAGTTATGAAAATGTCAGTGATTGTGTATGATTATATATACTTATATACTATCATAAAAAGGCATTCTCCTTTTATTGAGTACTTTTCTAAACTTACATTATTAATTAAATAAATTATAAACATATCTCACAAATTAAGTACTTAAAAATTTTAAAAAATAAAAAAAAATTGAGCATCATATTCTTTAATATTATGTATTTAAAAATTAAAAATACAATACCATGGGATTATTGTAATAAAATGTAAATCATGGGGTTATGCAAATTTCATTCAGGTTTTCAAAATTTGAAGTTGCTACTTTAAAAGGGCTTTATTTAATTATTACAATGGTTCAAATATTAGTTTTAGGAGTTTAATTTTGATTTCCTGTTAATGTAATATATATATGTTGCCAACAATTAATTAGAAATTATCCTACTACATCTTTTAATATATAGTTATTATAAAAATTAATAATTTATTAATAAATTTACAATGTATGACAATACATTCTAATTAGTTTCACATCTATCTATCTGCCTACTTATTGAAATATTTGGTCGAATATAAATTAAAAAAATTAGAACAGCAGACAGTAGTTGCTAACAATCATGGACTAAAATTTTGGTATGATCAAGTTAATTCCAAATACAGCTAGAAGGCCATTAAGATCGAGTTTGTGAAAATGATGCCACCATAATCTATAATCAGCTAGGTATAATCAACTAGGTATAGAGAAAGCAATCGCTATCACGAAATTCCTTGTCACAATAATGAGAGATGCAATCCTTTCGATCGCTTAGCTTTTGTCTTGTTTGTGATATTAAATTAATATGATGGGAAAGTCCAACCTTGGTCATTTTCAGTCTGCACATGGCTCCAAAAATTGCGTCCCCGGCCACGACTTTCCACAATAGATCGATATGAAAGATTATACATATATCCCTATCTATACAAGTACACACATCTTGTTGCAGTTCCACAAAATTTGTGGCTTAGCGTTGAAAACAATTGGAGAAAGTGAATATGTTTCCATTTTTTTCAGTATCACGATTTGACTGGGAATGGTACAAGAATAATCACTCTTGGGGCATAATATATTGTTGCTGATCATCAAGTTTCATGAGAGCTTATTGTTAAAAATTAGATACGAAAATTAGATATGAATAAATTATTGTTTTTGTTCATTTTTTCACATCTTAAATAAGATATATTTATACAAATAATGTTAACAACGAACATAATGTTAGAAAATAATAATTCAAACTAGAAAACAATAATTCAAACTTATTCTTATCTATACTATTTTAACAAATCGTTTTTATCTAATAGAAACAATAATTCAAATTCAAATTCTATCTTCAACACTCCCCCTCAAATTGGTGCGTGAATATTAGTCATATCCAACTTGTCAATTACTTTTTCAAACACTTTTTCAGAAACGAATTTGATCATCAATAAGTTTAGGAGGTGCTTTAGGATTGTCCACAACAGGTGTTTCGGTTATGTGAGGTAGAAAGAGAATTGAGATACGAGAAGAGATTCAAAACAATTACATGTTCAAGTCAATAGATTTCAGGACTGGTCTGTGAAGAATTCAGAATAGTACAACTGACTTCACATCAATGAGCTTCAAATGGAATACGCGCATGGAGAATTAAGGGATTCAGAACAATTACATGTTCAAGTCAACAGACTTCAGGGATGTGCAACTGACTTCACATCAATAACCTTCAAATGAAATACATGCATGGAGATTTGAGATACGGAAGGGAGTTAGGGATTTGAGAGAAATAAAAGTTGAATATATACGAGAAGAGAAAATGAGATGTACATTTGAAAATGTGAAGAAAAAGATAATTTGGGATATGAAATGTGGAAGAAAAAGACTTAGTGGCGGCAGAAGAAATATGACTCTTATCCATGGAGGGTGTCATGACTCTGATTCATGGAGGATAAAAATTAGATACGATAAATAACTGCTTTCATTTATTTTTTCACCTCTTAAATGAGGTATATTATACAAATAATGTTAACAAGTATAATATTAAGAAACAATAATTCAAATTTATTCTTTTCTAGACTATTTTAATAAACTGTTCTTATCTAATATAAATAATAATTCAAATTCAAATTGTATCTTTAATACTGATAAATATTTTTCTCAAATATATATACGGATGAATAACTTTTTTAATAATCAATTATACTCTAGTTAATACTGAGAAAAAAGATTGTGAATGCTCCATAACATTTTATCACAAATAAATATTTGTTTTCAAAATATTTTCATATGATTAGTTTCTTCGAGCTCCCGAGTGTCGTTTTTTTTAAGTTGTATATATGATTATTGACTCATTGAGATTAGTTAGCGGCCGGTAACAAATAATTATAGTAAATTAAATTGATTCAACTAAGGTTAACTACAACAAAAACTGACACACACACACACACAAGAGGTATTTTTTTAATTTATTTACGTAAGCTTCATGTTATAACGTAATTTTTGTTAAAAATAGATGGAGTACAAAAAAACAATATTCTTATGTAAGATTTTTTTTAAGTATGTATAAAGTACATTTCAATGAAATAGTAATGCTTTTTTTTAAGGCCTGCGATAGTAATATGTTTTTTTCTATAAAAGAATTGCATAATATGTGTTTTAATAATATTGAATTAATCATTCCCATATTAATGAATTTTTTCCTACTAAATCACATATATATGATTGAAAAACAAGTCGACCTCACATTAGTGGGTTAAAAAACAAGTTAAAATGCATACAAGTAAGAGGATTACAAGTATAAAATATATTAATATTTTCAAACAAATAAGTTTTCACTCAAGTTTTATCTATAATAAAAAAAAGAAAGTTTTCACTCAAGTTCACTAATTAACACATATTCTTCCCGTCTTCTTCACTGGTCACTATTATAAGCAAGGCCCACAGACAAATTCTGGTGTATATATAAAAAAATGGGAGCCTGGTAAAAATGAGAGTAAATAATTAGCATGGACCTGAAACTTCCAAAATTTGCCTTTTAAAGTCAAGAAAAAGAATACAAGCCCAAGTAATAAATGGAAAGAGTTGCGACATCAAAAACCATGACTCTGAAATATCAAAGCTTAGACAAACAAGTCACTCAACCTAAATTCATTAATATATATTCTTTCTCACTTAACAATGGCCCACATACAAATTCCAGTATATATATATATATATATATATATATATATATTGAGTTGAAAAAATTTGTAATATGCAAGCTAGTAGTCAAAAGCATGATTTTTAATTTTATGAGAATATCAGAACTACCGACTGCACATGTAAGTTTCTTAATTAGTTTAAAAGTAACGGTCTCTCATAAGTTTAAATATTCCAATTTAATTTGTAATTTAAGCAGCCCTTGCATGTGGTCTCGTGTTTCTCCGGAGAGTCCACTCATCTCTCTAGTGACGAAGATATCTTCTCATATGAGTGTACATGGTCAAACAGGTTTCATATGATGTTAGTTAAAATTAATAATGATTCATAAGCATCTAAAATCATGTTCTTCGTTTCCTTTTGTTAAACGGATGGTCATGTTCTAAAGCATATTTAATTCCTTTCTTCCTAACCAGTTGAGACATGCATAAAAAAAATAATAGTAGAAAAATATTATTGATGTTTCTTTTTAGCCCTATATAAAATATCTTTGCCGTTATGATGGTTACGTTGTTATTAGTAAATGGTTTTATGTTTTATATTAATGATACCATGCCATAGATTATCCCCCCTTTCAATGAAATCAATTAATAGAAGCAAATTAAATCAAATAGAATTTTAATCAGTTATGCACTTGGTCAAGTTGTCCAACAAGCTAAGTTCGACTAGTCACATTTTTTTCCGCGGGTGTGTATCTTTGTTGCGGTGGGCAGTGTATAAAATTCGCATGGATTAACGTCGATCATATATAAAATTTGACGACTTAGGCTTTGTTTGGGAGTTAGGATGGGAAGGGAAGGAAAGAAATTCAAGGGGAAGGGAGGAGAAGGAAAGGGAGGAAAATAAGATAAGTTTCTTCTTACTTGTTTGGGAGTTAAAAATATATTAAGAGAGAGAAATTGAAAGTTAATAAGATGTTAAATGTGAAAATTATATAATTTAAATGTAAAAATATATTAAAAATATATTTTTTAATTTGTAGTTGGGGTAAGATAGTAATTTTAATTACTTTTCTTTCTAAAAACCCCAAATTGGGGGTATAACAATTTTTAGGCTTTGGAGGATTTTAAAGGAGTTTTAAAAATCCTCAAATCCTTTTCCTCAAAAATTAAAACTCTCAAACAAGGATATATCACCACCTAAATCTTTCCCTTCCCTCCCTTCCCCTCTAAAATTTTTCTCCCAAATAAAACCTTAGTGTTAATCAAAATGATCATTATACATTCACTTAGCTTAGTGAGAAATGATCTCTTCAAAAAAAAAAAAAAAGCTTGTGAGAAATGAGAAGAGAAAAAATAGAAACTAAAAAAATATCATAACTGATGGGATAAAAAAGGAGAAATAGAAAATAAAGGAAAAATGAAAATACAATACAAGTATATAAGTATCATTATATTATATAAACTGTCGGTCTATACATTTATATATGCACACCATTAATCAAAAGGACAATACGATGAGTCTAAAGTTTGACCATTGAACTATACCCAATGTTTATGAAAAAAATATATTTGAGCTTATCTCCCAAAAGTCACGGTACATGTTAAGTGTCTTTTTAATTAATTCAATGATTTTTTATTTGAACTGAAAATAGATTATAAAAAATGACTATATTTTTTCACCTGTATATTCCTTTTTTTATTCTTTGGTTAAGTTCTGTCTCTATATAGTTTCAAATCAAATGTGCACCCCAACAATCCGAGTTGGGAACTAAACCACAGCACTACTAACACTTTCAACAGAATGAGACCTACCCTATACACTTTTTAAGCCCCCTATCTTTCTAAGAAGAAGCAACAAGACTGATTTTAAAATATAAGCATGTTTGGGGATCGATTAATTTGCATGTTCTCTCTATGAATATTGGAGTTTGTTGAAAAGCCTTTTCTTTATATATATTATTGGTAGAGATTATTACTATACTTAAATAATTTTTAATAATAATATCTCAATTTAAAAGTTGACTCGAACTAAATATATATGACTATTAAAATATTGAATGCAATTTTGTTTTGGGATATTGAAATCATGACATTTAAGTAACTTTTACACTTTGCTGTAAAAGAAGAAGGAGAGAGTAACTTTTACACTTGAATTCTGTCTTGATAATATAAATACTTATACAAAATTTAAATAATAAATTATCGCCTAAGTCACTACAAAGAATCATTGAATTGATGACTAAATTTAGTGGCAAAATAGTTTTTCTCACATTAACACCATTAATTGTCACAAAAATTTTAGTGATGATTTCTTCAAAAAAACATTACATTTTTTTTTTCATTAATATTAATTTTTCTAGTAGTGAGTTAAAACGAACTTAGCGGACTTAATTTTTATACGATTTTCCCTATCTAACTTTTTAAAGCTGAGGAATATAAGTTAATTTTAACTTATGAGAGTAATTTAATTATTTTTTATCTTTTTAATTTTTCTCTTGAAAATATATTTATTTTTAACTTGTAGAAATCGAAAAGAGGTAAAAAAGAAAAGATTTAGAAAACCCACGCACAGCAAAATCTTATTTTACTTCTATTAATTAGTATATCCAATTGTAAATCAAAGTAAATTGCTAGAGAGAAAAATTCTTAAAGAAAGCAGAACAACTTATATGCAGAGCCATTTATCATAAATTTGTGAAAAAAATAATTTAATTAAAAAAACTAGTATCTTAACCATAAGTGTTTATTTTATAAATATATGATAGATAAATATTTCTAATATATACATTATACATATTATAACTATAACTTATAATTATAAATTATATTTTAGATTTATGATGAATAATTTGAATTATGATATAATGTTTTTTAACTATTGAAAGTTTTTTTTTAGAAATATTAAAATTCAATTTATAGATATAATAAAAATAAAAGAAGGTGGGTTAAAAGAGAAAGGCAATTAAGAAAATCCATACATACGAACAATGAAGAATATTGGGATTGTCTAATTGAGAAAATAGGAAAAAAATAGGAGTTGTGTATTTTTTTATTTATTTATAATACAATAATGGATAATTTATTGATACAAAGTTGCTTTCCTAATTTTGTGTTTTGTAGTATGAAAAGTAAGTAACGAGTATATAAGCAAACAAATTCATTGAATAAAACAAAAAGAAAACAAACAAAGAAATGTCATAAATTTCATTAGACTCTTGAAACATGTCACGCAAGGACACATATATGAAATTGGGATATAATACGATAGACAATAATGTGTTTATTGATACTCCTGTCGGTTGTGTGGATATGATATAATTGTTATTAAAAAAAGGATTTTACCAAAATAATTTCTATTAATACGCGTTGAATTTATTCAAAAATGTTTTTTTTATTTGTTTACAATGGCATTGGGACGGATTCAGAAATTTATCAAGGAAGATGTTTTTTTTTTATAATTGTTAAATGTCTAACTTTTAATAAATAATATTTATTTAAAAATATTTATTATTTGTATACATAAAATAAAACTAATTTTTATTTTAAATAATAATAGTTAAAATCATTATCATAATAACAATAAACACACAACTAATTTTGTATAATTTTACACTAATTATCACTTTAATGATTACAATAATAACAACAAACACA